>DWRA01000601.1:0-22969 GCA_018250295.1 Spathilepia clonius | reverse complement strand
AATACATGCGCCGTGTAGAAATTATCCTCCCGAGAGGGTAGAGCACTTGGAGCAGTGGGTCATGTGCATTGTGAAACAATTTTAGGTCATAGGCAGATTGATACTTTGAGAAAAGATGCGTAACACAAATGATGTTTAATAAATATGTACATATGATTTGTATCGTTATCGTTATTTTACTTCCTCGTATTGTATATACTAATTGAAAAAGATTAATTTTATATTTTTTGTTTAAATTTATTGATAATATAAAATGTGAACAAAATAAGGAAATCGGAATTAATATTTGCACGTCAAAATTAGAAGAAATAATTAAACGATTTCATTTTAATTTCATCAATATCTTTACGTTTTTCATATCTAAAACGATAAGGTTCGACACATAAATTAATAATAAATTGGAGACCGCTGCAGTTAGCGCTACAAATTGTTAATTAATCTGTGGAAAGATATATAAATTCGTCGTTATTTTACATAGCAAGCTGTTATATTGAAGTAGGTACAATCAATATTATGAGATCAGGAAACTAAATATTTTAAAAACCTAAGGTTGTCGCGTGAGGCCTCGCGTATAGGTCATGTCTCCATAAAAACAATTAACAATATTAAATGCATGTCCAAATATTTTCTTGACATTTATATTATGACAAAAATATTAATAATTCTCGGAAAAACAAGTTTATTTTGTCGTATTTGTCAAAATAACAAATATATCATAAATAATGCAAGTGCAATTTTGAATAGTGTCTAATACATTAATATTTGTCCACAGTTAGCGGTATAGCTAAGCCGGGATCATTGGTAGCTTTAATGGGAACGAGGTAAGTACTACCAATTAATATAGCTCATCAGCAAACAGGTTTTAATTTTTAAGTTTGTATCAACGTTGCCGGCTGTCACACGAATAAGATTTATATTCGAAAATTTATGTAGGCCGTGGCCGTCTTTGCTATGGCTATTTAAATCAATATGTGAGTAAAACATCAACACAGATACTAGTTTAATACTAATTTAGTTGCAAAAACATCAACAACCTTCACAGTAATACAGTATTTTTATTTTTTAAGAACAATTTATTTTTATGGGGTCTTTGAAATTGTACTTCATTTCTAGGGGTCCGAGGACTATGAAACGTTAAGAAACGCTGATGTAGTATGTAAAAAAAATTAAAGTATTTAAATTAAAACACGTTATATTTTAAAACCTTATATTTTTTGAGGTTCTCACATATCCGTGATCGATCTTAGATCTTCAATCCTTTTTCAAATTATTGTCATGTGGGCTGCAAAATCACTTCTTTTCATTATCTTATTTCTTATCATCATTATTCTGTGAATTATAAGTTAGGCATAACATTTGCTATTTCCATAAATTTTGAAAAGCTATAAAATTGTCACCTTTTTAGTTATACACAGTATTTAGTACTGTGACATTTACCTAAAAATTGCAGCATTTGTATGGAAATTAAAACAACTCGATATATTTGCTTCCATGAAAAATATAAAATAATTTTATGTATCGTAATGCACTATTTCATTATTATTCACTATTTATTTAATCAAGACACAGAAGTCGTTTGCAAATATGCATAATGATATGCATACTAAATATTTATTAACATTGTAATAAAGCGATATAATTGCAGTAACATCAAACCAAACTGAATAATTTCGTAGCGACCTTTATTAGGAAATAATCATCGTACCTAATAATCTTGAAAAAATATGCATACATGCTCTCCGATCCCATGGTAGTAGGTATAAGAAAAAATGATGGCAATGAGAAACACCGTGAGTCTATACAAATTAATATACTTTATTTAATTTAACCTTCACATTTAGTTTTAAACGAGCTTCATCCTGTAGTTTTACTCATTTAAAACAATATAACATGATAATGTATGATAACCGAACTTTTATATCTTCAACAATTTTAACGAAACGGTGCGCGTGCGGTTTGTTTCATGGGTTTATTTTTTTGCGTGGAACCCTAAAACAAGCGTAAACTAAGTTGCTCATTATAACATCAGCTTTCCACCAGTGAAAGTCCTGGCATTATTATTAAATAAACAGACAGACAAGGCGTTAAAAAACGAATAATTGTGTAGTTGTTATACATTTATATATATAAAAATCAATTGCTGTTTGTTAGTCTCGCTAAAACTCGAGAACGGCTGGACTGATTACGTTAATTTTAGTTTTGAATTATTGATGAAGTCTAGGGAACGTTTAAACGGTGAGTTAATATGAAAAAGCTAGAAATATATAAATATATATAATAGTTATTTAACTTTGACACATTATTTTATTCAACACGATACAACGTTTGCCGGGACAGCTAGTACCATATATAAATGAATATGCATTCAATAAAAAGCGGTTATTTTGAAAATATAAACAGAAACTTCAATTTGATTTATTTGTATAAATGATATGCGGAATAACGGGATGCCAGCCCAATCATGTGGAAATGGGCAACATTCTGTATGTGCACCTACTATCGAGTTACCGTTTACCTTGTTAAAAATATTATATGTACCTAAGTTATTAATAATACGCCGCTACATACTTACCAAATGGGTCTCTATGAAATACCGGGACTTAAGGCAGTTCTGTGGGTGTCTAATTGCATGATTTTAATGTAAGAAGCCATTTCCGAGCGATACCTTAACAGGATTACGGTCACTTCGAATCCTGCTAAGACATTTATAGTCTTTGTTATACATTTTGATAAAAAAAAACTGGGATTATATCTATTCAGTACCTTATTCTGTAAAATAAATAAATAATATATTATTCCAAATAGGTGAAAATGCCCGTGTATATTTAGGTAATTACAAAACACGAAGCCAAAGAATTGCAAATACTAAACATTCTCAAATAATTTTAAATACCTATAACATTGGATGCATGAAATACAACGAATTTGTAATTATAAAAAATAATTGGGTTATTTTAGTTTTTAGTTAGAAACTAATATAATTTACTCTTCTGAACTCCGGTCTCGATACCGCCCTTTACGTATCTTATATCTAACCGTGTAGTTTTAGTGTACAAAAATATGTATTTCGATATATAAATAGGTATATAACTTATAATTTATTGCAGCAAAAATAATGAAACCGGCTCCCAAAAGAATTAGAAATATTAAAAGAGAAGAAAATTATATATGTACCGTATCCCACCAATAAAGTTGAGTAATGAATAAAATAGATTTATAGTTTTGTAAAATAAAATTAACAAAATAGATAATATTACTAATTTTAAGATTAATAAGACACTATTAAATTACTGACGTAACCTTTAAATCCATATAGATGATTAAGGTCTATTGGTTTCGAAATGCGTTTGAATTTTGTACGGTTACCAACAAAATCAGTTCTTAAAAACCAATTATGGAAATTTTAAGAATTTTCGAAAGCCGTTTTTCACGCAGTTGGTTCGGCTCGTAATATACTACAGATGTTCTTTTCCAAGAACTGCTTTGAATTTGGATACTTATGCAACTTGTTTAAGTAGGTAGCATAAGGTGAAATAATTATCATGTATAATTCAAAAAAGACATAAACTTAATATATTTTAATTATATGTAATTTACGCCTGAAACGTTATATAAACTACTAAATCTTAACGTTTATGTCGTAAGACTCGTTTGGTTAGATTCCAGCCTTGACCAAAACTGCTTCAGGCACGTGCTGATGGTTTAATATTTTTGGAGAAAAGATAAAATGGTCAAATAGGTGTTTTTTAGAAAATGGCAGCACAATTTGTTACTGGTAGAAATAAAGACATAAAATATATTTTAGCTACAAATATGTGTAGCAATTGCATCACTATAATAAAACGACAGATAATTTTTGTAAATTATTTTATGAGTCATTGTTTTGTATAAAATTATTTGTATAGTTCTTTATATTGTTTTCCTTCCCTTAGTTTTGACATTTCATTTCATCATACTTAAAAGTTGATTTTATTTTTTTAATTTTTAATGATGAATAAATAGTTCTTACGTTATTTCACAGTGGTGCGGGTAAAACAACGCTGATGTCTGCCCTGGCTCACAGAAGTCCTGGTAAGTTTATTAACTTCAGACTTAACTTCCGTGTAGGCTATATTTTTTATTAATAAGCAAGTAATATACATATTAAATAATTTTTTATGCTAAAACTCTAAGTCGTCCTATTTATTTTCTTTATAAGTATTTATATATGCATGTACATTGACAGGTTTATGACGTCCTTTGATTTAATCCAAAACCAGTACAAAAACCGGCTAGGTAGGTCCATTCTTAAATTCGGCAACAAAACTTTAAGCAATAAAATAGGTACATGATTTTATGTGTATTCTACAATTACAATTTCGCAACCCTTTTTAAACGTGAAAAATGAGAAATGTGGTAACTTGTATTTTATTGTGTTGCCAATATCAAGTACATAGAACATATTTATTTATTTACATAATTAGATGTTGGTTAATAGATAATAAAGTACCTATCCATAAAGGTCTTTTACGTAACATTTTCTAAGTAAAAACATATTTTAGCTTTATATTGCAATCTTTCAAAAGATTTTATTTTACTTGCAAGGTATGTATGTATGTATATGTGTGTGTTAGGGTTAAGTCTTTATTGTTTAGCTTAGTGACGTCGACCTAAATCCAAGCTGGCGGATAAATAAAATTTTATTCACCCACATGATATGGGTATCAAACAAAAGGGTTTTCTGAGAATATCAAATCAGGACGTTACCTAAAACTTTTTTTTTACTGAGACCTCGTAACGAACCTCAATGCCCTTAAAAAATTCCAAGGAGTCGCGACCGCGCCAGTGTTTTGATAAACACTGCAGTAAAGTCTTATCCAAATCACTACCTACTATAACCTATAGGTATTATTCACAGTGGGTACGGTTGTGGACGGTGAGATCGCGATGAACAGTCAACCTGTAGGCGACTTCATGCACCGTGAAAGTGGATACATGCATCAGGACGAGCTTTTTGTACAAAACCTGACTGTTAATGAGCATCTTACGATTATGGTGAGCTTCCCGATTAAAATATGTGCCTGCTGATGAAAGTTATGTAGTAAACGATCATGAAATCCGTCTGAGGCAGGTATTGAGGATTAAATTGAAACTGCTGTTATCGGTTAAAAATAGACACGGTGGTGGTGCTTCTGAATCATGAAGGATTACCACCAGACTGAAATAAATATACTTATAACATATTTTTTTGCTTTGCTTGAGACGTGGACTTTTCAGTTGAATTTCAATATCAACAATTTGGTCATCGTTTCGAATATTACGTTTAATATTCAGTAAACCTTACCTCATTGCCTTACTGATTGTTGAGTTAGCCAAAAACATTTACTGAGAATAATATTGAATCCGTAATTACTTACTACTTAGTATTTATAAATGCAGAGCTAAGTGTAACAATTTATGATACTTAAACTTGAAACAGTTTCGTTTTCGATAAAGTTATTTTGAAGCCGGTTTATTACACAAAAAAGGTTTAAGTTCTTTTCAACGCCTCGATCTTGTGGAATCTAATTAAGGGCAAACCTGTTTTTTACTAAGTTGTGACTACTAACATAGTAACAAAAGTGATATGAACTTTGGCTTTTTACGTTAATGACATTGATTCAAATCCATGGTATTTTAATTGAAGTTAATTACTATTCGTATATTTTCCTAGGCCCGTCTTCGCATGGACCGTCGAACCCCTTCGCTTGTCCGTAAGAGACGAATCAACCAGCTCATGAGGCAGCTTTCCCTATATGGCTCTAGATACACGAGGATAGGTGGACTTGATGGACATAAAACTCTTTCTGGGGGTGAAAGGAAGCGCCTTGCTTTCGCTACTGAGGTACATATTACTTATTATAAACTTTTAACTTTATTTGTTTGCTCGTAAACATGTGAGGGTGAAATTTTGCAATTTAATTTTAAACCAATTAAGCGCAGAGGCTGAAATTATGCATACACGTTTGAATCAAATGATAAAACATAATGAGCTTAATGACATCATTCCAAATCCAATATGGTGAGCGCCGTACGATGATCAACATGCCTTATCTTTTTAAATGTAGTTTAGGGGGTTATTAACTTCGTTTTTAATTACGGAGTCAAACCTAAATTTTATTAGGTTTTATGAATGACCCCATTGAATATTGCTATTCTTTCTTCAGCTTCTCACGGATCCAGGACTGCTCTTCTGCGATGAGCCCACGACCGGTCTGGACTCATTCTCAGCCCAGAAGCTGATGTCCCTCCTCCGAGCCAGTGCAGTTCAGGGCAAGACGGTCATATGTACCATACACCAGCCGTCGTCTGAACTCATGGCGTTGTTCGATAAGCTGGTACTCCTCGCTGAAGGAAGAGTGGCCTTCGCAGGAAATGCTTCTGGTGCTTTAATGTTTTTCGAAAGGTGAGTAGTAGCGATAAACGGTACTAGAATATTGAAAATCGGGCATTTTCTATATAAGTTGTCGAATGTCATATCATATTGAACAGAGATCGAATACAATTGCGGCTGATCGACTAAACGAAGTCCGAGTATACTTGACGGTGACCCTAATAGAACTTTCCGCTTCTGGGCCTATTAACGATCGGCATGATGTTCAAGGGCCCGAATTTCGTATTTTTTTGTTATTGATTGTTTTCTTTTTCGGTATTTTTTCCTGTAAAGTAATACAGGATAGATACATTGATTACAGATATTTATGCAAAGGAATTCCTCATTAGGTACTTGACTGGAATGTCTAATTTTAATGCTGTAGTATTCCACAAAACTAGAATCATATACCTAGGAAATTAATACGGATTAGGTAAAGAATATCTCGTTTTTGAAATTTGCATAAAAGAAAAAAAACCGAAAACAAATGATCAAAGAAACACATTGTATAAAAAGCGCGTTATTTATAGACTATATGATTATTTGAACCAAAAAAGGGCAACTAGAATAGCTCCAGCTCCGCATTTGCCGTTATCGTATTTACATATTAGAAATGTTATTGAATTGCAAATAAACATATACTGGAAAAGGTGTGTGTTATATATAAATTTAATAGATTATTTGCCCTTCACCGCTTTTTCTTCATAAACCTGCTTTGCAAGCAGTGATAGCTCAGTGACGTTCAGAAAGAATCAAGACATTGATGATGAAACATGTTTCATTCCAGTCTTGGCTACAACTGCCCCATTACATACAACCCCACGGATTACTTCATCAAGGTGCTAGCTCTGACCCCAGGGTCGGAGGCGGCGTCCCGGCAGGCAATCAAGAGCGTGTGTGACCGGTTTGCGGTCAGCGATGCTGCTAAGGAACTGAATATGGAAATTCATCTCGAGTTTCATCTCATGGACAATGAAGATGAGGTAACTTCAGTTTTGATTTAATTCGACTGAGATTTACGAAGGTTAAACTTATTTAATTTAGTTTCAGTTTCGCTTTATTAGAATAAGTCTATAAGAGGAGTTTGGAACAAATACCTAGTATTTGACATTTGTAAGCGATTAACAGATTTTTATTTCTTTTTATTTTACGCCTAAGAGTGGAGTTGGGATCCCCTAAACTCCTCCCCCTTACTTACATACAAATACATACATACATACGCGCATGATATACGGTACAAAATAATATTACATTAAAAAGGGTTACGTCATACCCTAAACGTTTGTTAATTTGTATTAATTTCTACAACTTTCGTTTCAGGAATCAAGAAGAGTGAAGTCTGATAATTTTAAACCACCCTTCTTTTTTACTAAAATCATGTGGCTAGTGTATAGATACTTCATAATTATTTTAAGAGACCCACGGGTGCAAGCAATACGAATACTGCAAAAATTGGTGAGTATATTAACGTTTACCGCTGTTACTTATAGACTTCACAGCTAATCCAAAATAGGAAAAGTAATGGTGTAATTTCTGCCTATGTGTTTATCTGTCCGTCTGTTTATTCGTATATTATAGCAATTTTTCAGAGGGTACGTACAGTATTTGAATAAGTGTAATATAGTGTATAGACGCATAGGAAAATGTGTTGTTAGAGTTGCTATACGATGGTGTAGTACTTAAAAATTGGTGTAAATGTGTGTTTCATGTTTTATTACCGATTTCGGAGAAATGTACGTAAAAACTCCTAAATTTTAAACATATTTTTATATTGATACTATAGAATTTTTTTATCACGGAACATCACGTTAATTGGCAATCGTTTTGCGCATTTTTGTATTATTATAAGCTGATGTTAATAAACTATTTCAGGCTATAGCCCTAACCGCAGGACTATGTTTCATTGGCACTGCGCGGTTAACACAAGCCGGTATTCAAGATGTCCAAGGGGCCCTGTTCATCATCATCGCCGAGAATACCTTCACCCCGATGTACTCAGTCCTGCACATGTTCCCTGAGGAGTTCCCCATGTTCAACCGCGAGTTGAAGGCGGGCCTTTACTCGACGCCGATGTACTACATTGCTAGGATGATTGCGTTGGTAAGCTTAATAAAAATAGTAACTTGGCTATGAAACGGTATGGTATAACCGAAGTACCCCTTCTTTATAATTTGATTCAGAAGGTACCATTGAAGGTTAAATTTCATGTGTCATTTTGTCATGTAGTTCACACGTTATGGTGAACAGCAGTGCAGCACAAAAAAGGATTCAGTCACAAAAAAGATTGTTTTGCTTTGCTATTAATTGGATACAAACTGATCGGTTTTATTTCTAATGAGTGATATTACAACGTTATTAATTTAGTTTCCAGGTCTATTGATAGAGCCGGCACTCTTCACTCTTGTCGTGTATTGGGTGGCGGGTCTACGAGCCTCCTGGTATGCTTTTGGATTCACAGTGTTCATCGCCATCCTGGTGCTCAACGTGGCCATCGCATGTGGTTAGTATTTGTTTTATGTCATGTATCATGCAGTCTCACTCAAGTAAAATGGTCGCAGCTGTGCGTAGTACTGTACACTTTACAGTTGATGATTCTAAATAGAGCAGAGGTTAAATCTAAAATTATCAACACACAATTAAAAACCTTATAACCTTATAAAGATTACACATAAACACGTTCCAGCACCACACATAAACCTACAAATTAGTTATTTTCTTTTTGTTTTCTAGGATCCTTTTTCTCGTGCGCCTTTGGTTCGATGCCGGTAGCCATCGCGTATCTGGTGCCGTTTGATTACTCCCTCATGATGACTTCTGGACTCTTTGTAAAACTCAGGTACGTTATTATTATGGATATAAGATTATTTCATATTTTAGGATAGCTTGAGTACTTTTGAATCTATTCAGAGTTTTCATCGTTGCGAACAAAAGTTGTAGATTCAAACTATTTCTACATTTAACTTATACTACTCAAGAACTAAACCTTTTTAGGTACCAAAGAGATACATTTCTTACTTACAAAAATATCATCGTTGCTCTAAAGAGAATCTGATTTTGATTTATGTTCTCTTTTGTACCTACTATGTATAAACTGGTTGTTTGTCAGACACACACCATATCCCAATGGTTTCAATACTAAACGTGGAATAACACAATAATTTTTGAAATGCTTTCAGTTCAATACCGAGTTACGTATCGTGGATTCGTCACTTGTCTTGGTTGATGTATTCGAACGAAGCGATGAGCATATTGCAATGGGATGGTGTACAGAATATTAGTAAGTATTGTAGTAGTATATTACGTACTTGTATCATTTATAGCAATGATATATGTTTTAAATATATAACCTAGGATACTCGTACAGAAACTACGGCAGCAAATTGTAATGAGTGCTCACAACAAAATAAAGGTAGTTATCCTTGCCCTATATTACCCGGGTGTAGTATAAATCAATATTCAATAAATAAGTGAAACACTGGAGTTACCAAACATCTATCTTTTTGTTATAAACTCCTTCGATATAACTTTACGTCACTTTGTCAAGAAAATTCAGACACAAAGGGGGTTTGCAGAGAAACAAAGTGCCTCAACAAAAATGTCACAAAAATATGTATTTGCTATCAAAGTAAATACAGGCAAGCGCAAATTTATGTCAGAAATGAAGGAATTTTTATTGTATTCAAAATTCAAATTTGTATGTAAAAATCATTTACTTTCAGTTTCGTACCTTCTATGTTTCAGTGGTAATTTCTACTCATAGCTCATTCAGAGCGAAATAATAGGGATATGGGTTAGTGACAATTGTGTTCCATTGATTTAAAACTTCTTTTAAGTGTTAATAATTAAATATTGTTCTATTTGATACAGCGTGCCCGGCCCAGGCGTTAGACCCCGGAGCGCCTTGCTTCAGTTCCGGCGACGAGGTACTCGACCGATATGACTTTAGTTCAACCCGTCTCTGGCCAGACATCTTCGCACTTCTTATACTGTATGTCATATTCCATCTTCTCGCGTTGATCGCGTTACGATACCGAACTAGACGAAAATAATGAATCTTAATTACCGAATCTCGATTAAATAGTATGGTGTCTAAACATTAATGTCGATTTGTGAGTGCTAATTAAGTATCTGTAATTGCTGATTAATAAAAATATATGATTACATTGTGTTGCGTTTTATTCATATGTGATAAACTATGTATGTACTGTGTGATAGCTCTATAACATGGTTAAGTTACATAAGACACATAAATCTGTAACTACAAATCTGGCAGAGCAAAACAATATTTCTCACGGTAAATAAATTATATTCTTATATTTCTTGGGACCCATAAATGATTGATTCAGTTTATAATCATAAAACACTAATAGAAGAGAATAGAAACGGTGACATCTAACGAAGTGCGTAAGAAACTTAATCGTAGTGAACGTGTAAGCCAATCAGTCAGTTATGTTACTTACAAGTTCCAGCTTAGTTAGATAGATGGCGCTACAGTCTGCAGTGTTTTTTACCTGGCCGACGACCGGCATGTTCGCTGTATAGCGCGGCGCAAGCGTAGTTCAAATCCATCCGCCATATTCGTCGTGTCAGACGGAGTGCAGTGCACGGCTGTGACATGTTTTTTCGTAAACTGCATACAACTTATGACATCGAGTCTTTATTGGTGCTCGTTTTGTTTACAGAACATTAAAAATATGCGATTCGATGGAGTCCCGAATGGACACTCGTGTCGCTTGTTGAATAATAAACGTGCAACGAACTGTGCATTCGTGTGTTTATGATAACAGCATTAACATTAATCCTCGGTCGTGTATTGTTTTTATCCCGTGCTGGTGTAAAGGCTCGTCAGTATTATGCTAGATAACATAACCGTGACCTTCGCATTCGTGGCCGTGCTCGAGGTGCCTTTTGAGGTTAAAATGCAGCTTGGATTTTGAGCGATTGCGCCGAGCCATCAGGTTAGTGAGACGTCCAGTTATTACTTTATCTGCGAGGTGCTGACAGTAGATAGTAAATGTTTATCAAATGCCCTACATTCGCTTGTTTGCGTTAAGTTTGTGTAATTATTCGAATTACATCCGAATCGCGTGACCGGCTCAAGTTAGATTTCCCCGTATAGAGTATGGGAATGTAAGTTTGATTGCATGTTTCATACATAAAATGAAAGTTCAGTGAAGTTTGAATGTTGCACGGTTATGTCGGGTTGTGCGGTCGGTTGGCGCTAAGCGCGCGCCTCCGCGCACTGGCGGCGGGAAGCGGGCATGCAACCTCACCGCGGGAAGTAAAAAGGGACCAACTAAAACAAGCTTCCAGAGGACGCGCCTCCGCTTATCCAAATACTTTTTGTACGGGCTGCCACTACGTGCGCGGGAACGAGTTACCGTTGCAACCATTAAAACCACCATACGGCGATCACATGCAAATTGTTATGAAGTAACATGATAGCAACAACTTCAGTCTTATGCTCAGATACGTGACTACCTGTCTACTTAGACAGTTATGACAAATGGGAATTAAAAACGGCTAATTCGATGCTCTAGCATCGACATGAGAATTTGTTACGCTGTCTTTTATTACATGCCAATAGCATCATGTTACACTCATCCAATAGGCATGTTAAAAACAAATTCATGTTACACGCATCAGTGAAATAAGTAGGCAGTTAAATAAGTAGGCCATTTAAATAAAGTCGATTTGGCTTACTCTACTCATGTTACTCGTAAGTAAATTATAAGACCTCTACTTGTTGTATGGTTTTGGTTATTGTATTATTAGTCAATATAGTAAGGCTTTTTGACAAGTCTGATAACTTCGTGGGTAGAGGAATCTCGAATAATCTGTCTACCATTACTCAATATCTATGACCATAAACGTTAGTTCGATTTATCTTTGTTAAAACGTGGTCTCCTTATCCAGAAATGTATTATAATGTTTTGTTAATGCGCTTCAAACTAATAAGACACGCACTTATCAATTAAAAAGTTTATTCGAAACAAATTCAAACCTCCAAGGTACATTGCAACAGTACACAGCTATTTTACGCAACTATTTTACTCGGTAGGTATCTTGAGTTACGAAGAAATCTGAACAATTAATAAATTCTTGTTGTCAGCCGACTTGAACATTTTTAGTTTAATTTAAGAACACTGAATGTAAGTGGATACCGTGCGGAACGCCTGCTTCGGCAATTTATTTGCAAACATTACAATTTAGCAGTCGAAGTGTCGCTAAGGTAATGGCTGTGTGCATTGAAACTTAAGTAGAGACAATTTGCGATTGCAACAGAGAGAACACTTTCTTGAAACTTAAATAGTCGCACAGCGTACTCCATTGTGCATACAATTGTCACTTTTTCTCTTATCTCGACGCCATTACGACTCACTTCAAAGAACGTTAAAAATACCGCGTACGTTACTATGTTGACTCTTGAGTAACAAGAACTTATTTTTTTCTTATCTATGTGTACATCTATAAAAATAAATAAAATTAACTTCTACGTCTGTCTATATGAACGGACTACTCTTGGAAACGAGTGACTCGTTTTCGATGGGAATTTCACGCAAAAATCTCATTTGGTAAATATGTTGGCCGCATGCTCATTTTGCATAAAATGTTTAGGTGACTTATGGACAGATAAGAGATTATTTGTTGGTTTTGCTCGTTTGTAAATGTGACTATTCATGTAATGATTTAATTCCGTCCAAATATATATCGTACTATAAACATTGTTATGATCAATGTTGAACGCATCATCAATAAGCATTGCAGTTGCGTACAGTGCCTTTATTTCGGGCCACGAGTTCAGACTCGTGCGTAAACGGCATCCGACAATAGAATTTACGTTCCGCCGTCAAACATCCTGCCCGCAGTTATGTTTGTATAAATAAACAAACCAACGTTTACCTGCACATGTATCAATGTTTACGAATACAATTAAAATGGTAACTCGGTATTCTCATGTAAATTGTGGTCCTTGTTCTAGTTTCTCGGTCTATTAACTACAGCTCTGTATCAACGTTATGTTACACTGTGGTATTTGTAAAATTGTAGATAATCTACTAACCGCATCATCTGTTGCTCGTCTCGAATGTTGAATTTTGTTTAACTATACAAATAATTAAAATAGAAGTGTCTGTTCGTAATATCATAATAACTGCTATGTACTAGCTCTTTTAATGTTCTATTTCAAAAATACTAAACTTATTTTTTTCATTATATGTATCAGTGGCACCAACCTCTTACAAAGAATAGATAAGTTGAATCTAAATTATATTTTTAATTTCAAAAATTTAGGTACTTTCATGTCGTTGTCCCTTTTAACGCTTATACAAGACAAGTCTCTTCGTATCAGACCTGTTAATATGCAAGGTTTTAAGTTTAACTGCAAACTAAAATAACCAAATTATATTTTTCCTATTGGTTTAAAACCGAGATATTCGTTTAGTTAACGTGCATTTCAGTTAACGTCTGGTTGCACACACTGTCAGTATTATCAGATTTCGAAGTATTGCACGCCGGTATCGTGAAGATAAACCACTCCAGTCTAGTATGTGGGTATTGGTAACTTTGTTGATACAAGAACATCCTTTTAATCGCCGCCTAGTAACAGTGTTAAGCGAAAAGGAATCCATAAATTGTAGTAACAATATTCTAATTAATAAGGTATATATACATTATAATTCTACTCTAGAAAACAAAACTACTATTGTCAGATTTTGGGAAACCGGGTGCTCTTAATATTTTTACATTTTTGTTTAATGAAAAATTTAATACACGAAAAAATGTAGTGTGCCTCCAAGACTGGCAACCCCCGAACATAAGAGCCTCTTGTTCGTATACATTTACGGAAAGAAAGAAAAAGAGGTCGCATACAAATACGCATTTTATTAAAGACGTTGGAATGCAATCTTTTAGGTATTCATACATTGAATAGTGGCTCTTGCCGCATATAAACACGATTATTCAAAGCCTACGTAGAAAGCATTCTGAGACCGTTAATGCTTTTCAGTTTGCTCTTATTATTGTGAAATGTGGCGGTGAAGTGGAACTTGAGTAGCTATAACGAAATTATGATAGTTTCTAGAAGGTATTCGTCTTTAACTTAAGCTAAGGTTTATTAGCTTCATGCTATTTTTAATACTCTTAAGTAAAATCCACTCAAAGTGGTTTTTTATAGCTATATAATTTAATTTAGTTACAGACAGTTATTAGTGCCAAATTGATTGTGCAAAACTGAGCATAGAAGTCTTCCTTCTCACAAAGACGAAGTGCGTGTAATTTCGTGTATGCTGACTTTTTTACATTAATTGTACTCAATAACAAAGTTATGTTTATGGTGATACAAAGCTTTAAACAAAAGATTCATAAAACAAAAGATATTTCTTGATACAACATACAGTTGGTAAAGTTCATTATGGGTCTAATGCCCGAGACTCTACATTATTTCTGCCTTATAGTTGTGTAACATTATTGTTCTCGGGTTGAAGAGTGTGATGCTTAACGTATACTAAGACGTATATAAATATCCGTATCTATATCCGTATCCGGAATTGAAATGTCTATCCATTAGATCCCTAATACCTAGTAAAAGTAGTAATAAGACACTACCTAGTATATTTGAATGCAAATCAGTTGTTTCAACTTTTACACTTGCCATGTACATAATATCAACTCTTGCGATGATTCCTACTGCTTAGATTTTGATTACAAAGTTTTATTGGTAACCTTTTAATTTTGCATCGACACCCAATTCCAGAAGAATACCTTTAAACGTTGATGGATATTTTTTGTATTTGTATTTGTATTAATATTTCGATTAATCACGACATGATGTCTAGCGAGGCTGACAAAGGTCGCCGGTGCGCTTACTGTTTCAGATAGCACGGGCTCGCGTGTCTCTCTCGAGGTGAACTACTCCCTGATACCTATTTAAGACTAGAATGTGTACAATTTCTAAGAGAACAAACAGCTGCTTTATTCAAATGATAAATACCGTATACATCGCTACGTATAGTTATTTTCCGTTGTCATTGAAGTTCGATTTCAATGTCTTTCGACTATTGTTTGGATTGAGAGGCGACGTCACGTTTGGAAACAAATTAAAATTGTGTCAATACTTTAATTTTTTTTTGATTCAAGGCCTTTTATAAAATTTCTTAACGTAATGATTGCAAAGTAAGATGGTAAAATATCGTTGCACCTAGCATTACTCGTTTGCTACATCTGAAGAACCCGGTTCTTATAGGATGAGAATAAGGACTATATTGCCAAGAAATTCATATTATTCGAATCCTGTCGCAATTATAATATTTAACCAGTTACTAATTAGATATGGCTGCCCAAAGAGGCATGAATTCCCTGTCACCGGTCGCGACAAGTAAGGATGCGGTTCATTAGTTGCTTGCTAGGTTTCCGTTTTAACCAGTTTATTAAGTAGGATGAGAGTCTAATGCATATGTACCGCGGACGAAAGTAATGGCACAATCTAATGCCTTTTAATAATATTATGATCGAAGTTAATTAATTCGTGTTCTTTGCTACGCTAAAGTGGCCCGAAGTGTATATTAGCATTTTTTTTTGTGATGAAGTAGCAAAGGCATGCTGTCCGCCTGATTGTAAGAGGCATCTGTCGCCCGTGGATATTTGTCACCCACCCCTGATGCATTGCTACCCCTAAGCACAAAGTTAAAATGCGTTGAATAAGTACTATACCCATCAAACCAGAAGACAGTAGAGCTTAACACTGCTGTTATTAGGCAGAAATAGGTTCGGCGGGTGTGCCGCCGGAGTTTGATCACAAAAGATTCTATCACCTTCAACGTTACATCAGCCATAAGATTTCAACACTACATCAGCCTTCAATGTCAACAAAAATTTTAAAAGTGTACTTTAGTACGCTTTAAAATGTGTAAAAGGTACTATTGTAGTTTGTGTTTACAGTTCTTAAAGAATTACTTGTATTAAGTTAAATAATATATCTTACGAAAGAGGAGAACCATAGCCGAAAGTTCTTATTTTCAAAAAGACAAACGGTTATTAGCGTGTTTTTAACAAAGCTTTCGAGGCACTCTCTTCTTAGAGGCACTCGCGTAAAACGATCAATCACGACAGTCACACAATGGTTTCTATACGTCCCAAGAAGAATTAAGCACTTAAGTGTCCATTCCATGACTCACAAGTAAACGGTCTTCAGGAAGTGCATGTGTATGTAGAAAATAGTAGACGCTGTCAGTTGTCGCATTGAAACGTCTGTTTGTGTTCGACATTAGCTTCAATTTAGCCCTAATGTATGGTTATGACCGGCAAGTAACTTGTACGTCTTACTATAAGATCACATTCAACGTTGAATACGATCCTTACGTAGCTTTCAAGGATAAATATTGGTTTTCCTGTTTCTATCGATCGTACGACGGCTTGAGTTATTTTCTGATCGCAAACAGCCAATTAGATAAAAGAAATGTTATTTACTAGTCGCACGAGCTTAGATTGTAAGTATCGCAATTCTAAATCTGGCTGTAACTTGAGACCGATGAACTCCGTAATTAGCGGGTTACGTTCCGAGAAGGTGAAAGGAAAGCCTCGCGTGATCCTCTTTTTTCTGGCAACTGCCTTCTGTATTATAATGTGAATAATTTTCGCTTATGGACCCATGTAGTTCGTTTCTTGTTCATAGCCAATTATCATCGCATCGGTGTTATTATCAGATAGTGAAAGTATATAATTATACGATGATAATGTCGGGAATGGACGTCGACGTTTAATTCGAACGGGGATTTTAATTTTGTTTAAACAGCGAGAGGCTTCCGTTGTTGCGGTATATTGCCTTCCTTGTTGGTTTTGGTGGTGACGAAAAACTCGTGAGAACAAACGGAGTGTCGAAGTATTTACTACCAGATTTGGCGTGACGCGAAGAAATGTGGAACTGGTTTGATGGTCGCCGAGTCGCCGCGGAGTCTCACGTACCTGAACAAAAAGCGGGGAACAGGGTGGACTCGTTTTGGACAATACCCCGGCTGTCACTCGCATGCCGATGCGTTTACCATCTTGTAGCCTTCGGATGAAAGCGCATTCCTCGTTCACTGTAGCAAATGCAGTGCTTACGTTTGTTACGTTTGAATTGATGCGGATTGAGCTGTATACACAGCTTCTGGAATTGCGATGTATTAAAACTATCTTAGATAAGTTACTTTTGACTTGTAGACCTAATTGTTGGATTACTATTGGTTTGAATGTAATGTACCAGAGTAACTTATTAATGAAATGTATGTCTCAGAGGATTCTGTTGTTTTTTTTTTAAATCCATTAAAAAAAACAATAACAGGCAGTCAGCGATTTTATCGTTTATTGTTGTTCTTATTTTGTCTATTTCTAAAAAATACTTTAATACTTTGGGAAATTTTAGGGACTTATTCTTCTCGCTCTTTATTATTTTAATATATAGATTTTTTCATAAATTCAAAATTATTATTTCCTTTTTTGTGTTTGAACATTATTTTGTTTTATAAAAGAACAACGTGTAATTAGGTTGGTTGAACAAAATTTTCTAAACTTTTTTCACAAATAAAATTTTACATGTCAGCATAATAATATTTACTAAAATTATTTATAATAGTACACTTTGGTATAGGTACATTCATATACATATCAATACCTTGCATTCCAAATAAGTCAGGTTCTGTCCAAAAGTGGGTCCGTAAAAATCGATTTGTTATGCAAAATATTTTCTTGTATCTCGCATGTAGGCGGGCGATGGTCTGTGGAAGATATTTGGTATTCATATTGCTTCCAAAAGAGGAGTCGATTACGTTTTATGGTTTAGAACAATGCCTTATTGATAAATTTGTCTATGGGTAGGCGTAATATAATAGTGTGAGGTAAAATAAAAACAGCGACGTTACCTAATACCTAAGTCTACCTACTATTAAGTAATATTTTGTGGAATTACCAACCACTTCATTATATATTTCACATATTTTTATCAAAACTTAATGTGTTTAAAAAAATATTTTTTATGGCGACAGTAGGCGCATAAACGGCGTTTAAGAATCGTCCACATAGAAGCACATAGACTGTTCAGTTCTCAACGCTTTGCATGGCCATAAAAATCCGGACTTAGCTAAGCTATTCCGGTGAAATACTAAGGCGAAATGGGCGGGAGCTTAAATTTTAGCACTAGGTCCGTATGCGGCGAGGGTCACCGACCCTTAATTACCCCGCTGTGCACCGCTACGGTGCAATGCTCCAGTAAAATTCAGCATAACAAGCATTTATTAGACCCTGCCCGAGTCGGTTTCCTTACTCCAGATGAGTTAATACGTATTCGCAATGACCTAAAGTACACTGTCGCCGTGACAATTTAGTCTCGTAATTGGATGTATTCTGCGAAAAAGTTATCTTATGTTTACTATATCTACGTAGTACGCAGTATTATGGAATCGCACTTCAATGAAATCTTAGTATTCACACCTATATGCGCAGGCTAGGTAAAGTTTAGCAATATCGAATAAGATAACATGAAATATACGTTTCAAGTCTACCATGGGCTACTTTAGATGGTGTAGAAACTCGTAGTAACGTAAAAAGCTTCGTTACAACTTTGAGCCGCGAGCGAGTCAAAGCCGTTTGCAACGGTACACCGTGTGTTACAACATACACCGGATAAGCTGCGAAACGAAGCCAGTTAATGCGATCCCTATCGAGTGACCGCGCTGAATCACTTTGCAACTCCGCAGCCGAAACCTTTTGTGGTGCGTTTTTGTAAAACGAATCCAGTAAATTGATAGCGTCGATGAAATCGATTTATACCGATGAATCACACGCTTCCCCGAACGGCCGACTCGATTTCGCAATTTGTTAGTTAGTTTTTGTTGAAGAGCGATTCAGTTTTTGCGTCTCATTATTATTTGAAATCGATATAATATAAAATTTGTACAAATTATTTCAGCTTTTAACTCGTGTGTTAAAACGAATTATAGGTATTCATCTAGGTGAATCCATTAAACCAAGACATGACGAGTACATTTTTATGTCGAACCGTTGCTAAGCGGCCTCCATCTGCAGATTAGCTCAATCATACATTATTACTAAATTGTCATGAAACTTAAATTTAATAGGCATTCCAAATTTCAGCTCAATCGGTTATTGGTAATAGTTTAAATGCTGCAAAATTTGAACCATACACACTAACAGCAATTTAATAAAAACATGTAAAGAGTATAAATCGATTACCCTTCCAAATTACCTATACTAATAAATACTAAGTCGTCCATTCTTACATCACAATGCCGTTGGAGTAATATTGTTATTGGTTGTTAATATCCGTGTCAATAAATAAGGCTGCACCATTTATCGAGTGGTCCATTGTCGAGTTACGTGTAAATAATGAACGTCCTGCTCGTTGTTTGTAACGAGGAAGTTGTGTGGAGTAATTGGGTGTACGAGGAAACTATATCTCGTGCCCCAATCGATAAGTTATTCTACTACTAAAATTAATTTATAACTAACCGTTATCGGTGGTGTCGCTCGTTGTACAAAATTTTGCGTTAGAAATTTTTTTCGTCGCATTTTTGAGTTTTTTGCCCTTTTTTGGTATTGTTTTGCAGTATATTATTAAATGTGATTCAGGTTTTGAAATATGTATTGTGTATAACACTAGCACGCACTTTACTATAGTCTCATACATTCACCTGGTCGGGGATCGAACCCGGAACCCAATGGATGGTGACCGCTCCGCCACGCCGGTCGTTATATACTTAAATCGGCATAAGAATGTAATGTAACTTCAGGAACAAACAAAAATGCAGTTATAAAAATACACGGTTTTAAAAAAGTTATAAAAACAAAACAAAATTACAATTAAAATGTACAGTAAATATATGGTTTAAAAAGAGTATAATTTTCTAATTCTATAAAATATTTTAAAAGTACTAGTAGTAAAGTTTAAGGGTGGTAGGACCCTACGTAGTTCGACTCCGGTGGCACCACCGCCACACATATTTTCTGCCTAATAACAGCAGTGTTAAGCGCTGCTGTTTTCTGGTTTGAATGGTAGGTAAGGGAGATATACTTCACGAGGCATTCCAAATTCCTCAGGTGTAGTAGCAACGCGTCTGTGGTCGACTCCAGTTGGGATTCTGGTCTTATCTGGGGTGGATCACAAATGTCCATGGGCGGCAGTTGCCACTTACCATCAGGTGGACTGCATGCTCGTTAGCTACTCCATCATATACAAAAAAAAAACTTTTTTTAATATTTATATATCCTTAATATGATCTACCTGTTACAGGGTTATAATAACCCCTTAATGTATATAAATGGCAGGTGGTCCATATATTCACTTGGCGCTTAGTTTCCACATAAATATTTTAGTACACGGGAGTATTATCTGTCTATAGTACCTACCATCGTAAAAGCTGAGTTGTAATTTCAGACAATACTAATAGACCGGGATAAGTAAACTATAATGAACACCGGTTAGACATCAATGACGATAAGTTAATTATAATAATCATATTTTATCGATTTAAGTAGTGTTTATCTGTAATAAAAACTTGTATTTCAAGAGGTGCTTGAACTCATTCTTCTATGGTACCGCCGTATATTTGCTATGTTTGCGTCATAGCAGCAGGTTTTCTTCCGTTGTGCGGGACGCAGGTAGGAGTCCCACACAACTAATACGTCCTAACGATTAATAAGTTAGAAAAGTAACATATCAGCGCTTACATCTGTTAAGTAAGGTGTTGGAGGAGCGGTGGGACCCGCGAACTACAGTAGTTTCTATCTTTTATGTACCTTTTTATAATGCAGTCCACCTGATGGTAAGTGGTTACTGTCGGTCATGGAAGTTTATAACCAATCCCAGAAGTGATTAGTTTCCTATTTGAGGTCGACCACAAGCGCGTTGCTACCCATGAGGAATATCTTGAAAAGCCTCGTATTCAGATGTATATCTTCCTTACCTTCATGCTATACCAGCACTAGATAGAAATAGGTATGGCAGTGGTGCCTCCAGAGTCGAATCATAAAGGGTTGTACTACTTTCTACTTTTTAAAGCACTTTACATAACAAAAGGATATCTATAATGTTAATGATAGGCAAATGGAGTGGGCCTTATTTCTCCAGACCAGACAGTAGCGCAAGTACTTCTACCAGGAACCACATATATAGTTAAAATTAAATTATATCAGGATGCAACCGAAAACATTTTTTTGCAATCATTCTGAGATACTTGGTAATTGATCGTTAAATATAAATAATTTGTATATTGCTTATTAAAATATGAATGCAATAACATAGATGTTTCGCATCAAAGTGCACTTGGCAACGCTTCGCAGTCAATTCCCGGTCGAGGCAAACATCTGTAATGCTAAAGAAGCGATTTGTACGCGTCCGTTAAAATTATCGAGGGATTATATTGTCTACGTTTATTAATAGCTGCATTTATTTCGATAATTCTATGTTTGATGTTTTGTTGTTTGGATTAAGAAAGGAAGAATGATAAATTCTTAACGTCGTCAAAACTTTTGATGATCTGAATTCTGTTGTCTCTTTATATTTTATGAATGTTTATATCATTTTTTAAAAATGGATAGGAACTTTTCTTGAATTTAAACACATAAGTTGGCATAACATATATATTTGTTACCCTAATGCTTCAAATCTCGCACGTAGCATGTCTTTAAACCCTCATTTTTTTTTCATTGCGAAGACAACTCCCTACAATCGAGAGATCCCAAAATCAATCGATGTCTTATCTGTTAATTGAACTGGATATTGTTTGACATCTGTCAGTTGTTTTAAATATAGACAGCAGGTCTCTAAAACGGTTCTAAAACATGTATAACTTTATGCAAATTTCAAACAGAAATCATAGTTGTGTCCTTTCGGTTCTACTCAAGTCGTAATCAACAACGCCTAACTAGGTCTCCATTCAAAAACTGTCATCCAAGGAGTTAATTAATACAAAATTTATAGTGCAACCACGCTTTATCGAGTGTTTCCTAACACCCGGTAACTATGACTCAGTGGCACCGTTCGAGCTAGACAAACCTTCCTTCAGTCTTTTTATCTATATCTTAGAAATGTCACGTGCCTGCTCTACGGGTATGTTAATGTGCATATTGTATAGCAACAATAAATATAACTACTTATTTATCGGTAGGTATTGGTATACTATTGTTTCTTTTTCTCGGAAATAGAAGTAGCAATTCCGTTTACAGCCTAAGATAGTGTTTAATGCCTCCATATGCAAGATTGGGCGTCTTATGTGAGGTTAGCCACAGATGTGTTTCTATCCCTAAGGATGCCTCGTGTGGATCTCTTCAATCACCACAACCTTCAAACCAGAACTGCAGCATTTAACTACTACTGTTACTTTTAGGTAAAAATAATAAGTTAGTTTTTTGGGACGTATCCTGTGAATTTTAATCTCATTAAATACTCAAACATATCTCCTAGATTTTATACTTCTAGTTAGTAGCAAACTAGATCGTTTTCAGATCCTGTGAAGTTTTTTATATAAGTATATATATTTTTGTAAACATCAGTAATAAATAACGCATTGACTCACTAAGCATGTG
>DWRA01000600.1:0-22977 GCA_018250295.1 Spathilepia clonius | reverse complement strand
CAAAAGGGATTCAGTATGACATGAATTAAAAAAAAAATTTTTTTGACAATAATATTTTCTCCGGTAATATACATTTAATAAAATGAGCTTAGACCGGTCCTAAGACCTAAAGCTGTAACAATATTTGAATTATACCAAGAGCATGGGATTGTGATAAATTAATATGAGCATCTTGTTTTCAAAGGCATGTTAAGCATCAAGCGCTAGCTAACCCGATTATTATGACATGGTAACGTTCGTTTAATTCAAGCGTTTTAAAGCGTCTAAACAAGTACGCAAAAATATCCTTTTAGTAAAGGCATAAAAGATAAAATAATGATTTTTAAGCATGTCGCTTACTTCTAATTCCTTTCTTACTTTCGATTACATCTGGTTTTTTACTAAAATAGCCAGCTTGCTACACATCATGACTCACTCACTTCATCACTCATGTAACAACATAAGTCCCAAAAGACAGATAAAAGCCTAACAAAATTTCTTGGTTCACAACTATAACCTGTAATATATGGATACATAACGGATTATATTGTACTGTTCTACGAAATAAAAGGAGTATAATATTAAATGCACTACGAAAAAGCTAATAATGTAATTGCAGTATTATTATCGGAGTACAATTTATCATTATTTCATAATTGACCGATCGGTAATGAGAGCGGTTAAGTGTTTATTAAAAGGATTGTATGTTTCTTGTTCGCATCGTTCGTACCGTTTAGCGACAGTTTAGCATTCCATGCCACTGTGGGTGCGACGTGTAAAGCAAACAAAAGTGGTGCGAAACTATAGGATTATTTCCACGGGCGGGTGTCTCGCGTTATTGCCTTGTCGTCTTGTTGAAAAAGCGTAAAATATTGGTAAATTGCATTGGAGTTTCAAGTGTTTTTAATAGTGTATTTTTATATTATGATTGCTTTATACTGCTATGATAAAGTTGCATGGACACAGGTGCTAGAATTCTTCGTGGTTCGACTTCGGGTGACTCCGGTGGTGCTTACTTCTGTCTAATGACAGCAGTGTTAAGAACTGCTGTTTCTGGTTTGGATGATTCCAATCGTATCAAGGGTCGATTATTAATGTTCATGGACTGAATGGACTGCCAGAATTATCCAACACCCTGTTTTAAATTTGCGGGACGTATATATAAATTATTCGGTTTTCACATACTACTACTTATGGACGTTACAATTTCTAACGAAAGAACTAGACCGCCGTCAGTTTTAGAATACTGTTTATATCGTTGCACCGACAAATCAGTAGGTATCTAAAGTCAATTTGGTTAAGTTTTTCAAATAAAACGCAAACAATTTTTTCTCTTTGTCTATCGTTTGTATGATCGACGTATCTATCGCCAGTTCGTCCATGGAGACATTCCGAAAAGGCAATAAAGAGTAGCGTGACAGAATCATCCCCGGGCACGTACGCCAATTCGTTCTAATAGTCGCGGCCGACAACGCCGTTTCACACACGACATTGTTTTGTTAGGACGGGACGCTGGCCAATGCAAAAGCTAGTGTTTGTTCCACTTCGCTTTAATGGATGTATGTACCTTGTGTGGGAACTGTGAATTCTAAATTTAATATTTTTGTGTTGCTATGTGTGTTTTTTAAACTTTCTTTTGTTAAAACGTGTAGTTGGAAATCAAAATGCCGCGTTTGATAGCTTATGACCATTTTTTACTACTGTGAAAATTGATTTTACTTTTATAGATATGAATATAAGTTGACAGTTTAAATAATTCTTTGGATTAAATGTTCATGTGTAAAATTTGAAAGCTGTCTTTAATGTCTTCTTATATTTCCTCGATAAGTATTATCTATATTTATTTTCAATTATTATGTTTTGAACATCAACGAGCAGAAAATGATACATGTTAATACCTAAAACTTTTTTATATACAAAAATATCGTTATCAGTTCATGGCGTTCTAGTGGAATGGTACAAAATTTGCATCTACTATCGTGTGGGTCGTTCGCTAGGCGCCCATTTTTTCTCCCCATACGTGGGGGGCGCCCTGAAGTGGCACTTTGTCTCATAAACTAATGACAGATTGACGCGGGCGGTTGTTCAACGTCACACTGTTTTGGTAACAAATTGTAATGAATCGCCCTACTGGACCTCACACCTCGAATTTCATAGGAATTACGTCATCATCGCAACTTTTTTCGTTTGCAAGTGTAGTAAAAATTAAAATGGACTTTGCTACCAAATGTTTAAGACAATGAAGTTTGTTAAAAATACTTCTAATGGAAAATTTTTGGGTTGCACAAAATATTATCAGAGTAGTTTTCACTTTATGTTGTAACAATTTTAAATATATTTGCAACCCACAACTGTATTTTGACAACATAAATATCATAGTGTGTAAAAAGTTCTAGTAACACGCATTGCATAATGAATGGCATAACAATGTAGGTTACTGTTTAATTTACATTGCACCAAGTAGCTGTATAATGTAACATGTGGTTATTACGTACACAATAGCACTAATTATTTGAAAGTAAACATAGATTGATTTAAGTTCAATGTGAGATGTGGAAATTTTGGTACTTATAAATTTATTATTTCGTAACAAACAATATTTTTCCTTACCAAAAGCTATATCTAAGAGATAATACTTATCGCACTAATCAACTGTCTTACCCTTTTTTGAAATTAACATCTAACGAATCTTGTTCTTACTTTCAACTGATTGTTGAAACAGTTGATGTAACACAACTTTTGAACATTCTCAAATGTAAGTCACCTAATTAAGGTTGCAAACCGTGGTTTGTTTATGCATGCCGTTATCTATCCTAGCGTAGTATTAGAATTTGCGGTTCAGGTAGACGCGTACCCTACTAAAACAATAGAGTACTTCCAAGAAATAAGGTGACTAACAAAGGTACTTATAACAATTTGTAACTATCACTTTTTAATGGAGCCATTAAAATTGTTTTGCGGTTGGGACCCGGTCGTAATATTTTGGCGGCTGTTTTAATGTTTCATAGGTAACAAATGTCTTGCGGTCGATAGTTTCGATAGATTCGTTTTAAACACGAGTTTGAGAAATTGTATTGCGCTATTGCCTATAACTCATTGTGTTTGTAGAACTGAGAAGTCGGATTCCTTCCAAGTGATTCACTGGTAACAAGCTGCCTTGCAGTATCCATCACCAAAGTGGTCACTATTGTCCATGAATGTTGTGTTAAAGAAGAACGCTGTATTAAGTGGTTTGCTCTGAATACCATGGGATAGACGAACAAATAAGCAACCAAATGGACTTAGGGCGTTAATATGTTGGCGATATCTCCTGGTCGCCGACTGTGGTTAGCGGTCACCGGCGACTATCACCGATAATCGCCAACGGTAGGCACTGATTTTATCGCCACGCGGCGCCGCCGGTGGCACTGGCTGTCACTCGTGTATTAGTTCGTCGCTCGTGTATTACGACCTTTAATCGTAGGAATACTTAACAAAAAAGTACTAAGAAATGATAAATTTTCATTTTATTTAGTACGCGACCACAAGGAATCATTGTTAAGTGGTACTTACCCACTATTGCGTTAGATCAGTAACATAACGTGGAGGGCATAATCTACTTACCTATAAAACTGCTCAACAAGCAGGAATAATGAACATTCTAAAAGCAAATTGTCGCATACTTTCCAATAAGTCTGTTTAACTAGGATAAAGCCGACATTGAGAATTTGTTTAACAGAAAAATATCGTTTTTCTATTGTCTTTATTACCTGTCCTTTCACTCTCTGCCGGCTTTTGTTTGTTTCGTTTGACTTTTGTTCCAATATTAGGTAAGAATTATATGGAGGTGTCAAAGGAAGCTTCTTAAGTCGAAATAGGTTGAGTCGCAGCTTGTATTTTTAGAATTATTTATTATTTTTCTTAAAACAATCTTAGCACAAGGGGGATTTTATTTAACCAAACAAATACAATTTTTCTTAGATTTTGATTATGACAACTGAAGTTATCGAGTAATTAGTTACTCAAACAATTCATTTAATTTTTGTCATTTAGGCATTGTCACTCCAATTTACGTTACGCTTAAAATTGGGCGTATCCAGTGCATTCTTTCATAGAGCTATTACTTAACACAGTTGTCTCCAAAAACTGCCCAGTGTCATATTCCCGTTGTCACGTGTGGCATTTTTTGTCGCAAGTGGGACCGACCGCGTCATCTGTCTTTATTGTTTACCAGCTTTCTTGTAATGACCGAGTTTTTGTTGCTTAAAATGTATGGTTTCACTAAAAATTGCAAAAAATCATCAATGTTTAGTAACAGTTGTAAATTAGCAAACTGCGTACTTGCACGTGCAATTGTCTCTTGTCGTGTTCAGTTAACATTCGGTAATTTACAAAGGGCCTTTGTGTTCTGGATTGAATAAGCTTGCTTTATTACTCACGAGTAATAATAGCCGGATAACATACTCAATTATATCTAGCGGGCATTATTGCACTACGTAGACGCTACTGGGAGTTGTGTGCTCTAATTTGGATCCTAATACGTTTAAGTGTTGAGTTACACAGTATCAAACATCATTATTATCAAAATCAATCGGATTGCGAGTTTCCGCGTAAAGGGCTGAAGCTATATATGTATAGTCTACCACGTTAATTTCACATAGATTGCAAGGAAAACTATTTAGATATGTATGAATGTTTATTCATGACGTATGTCGTCGTGCAACCAAATTATATTTTTTAAGATGTTATAAATATTACTTCTTGCTCGAATTCATTTTAAATTTATATTTCAAATATTAAAGTAACATTTATTTCTATGAAACACCTTCATAGAAATAAATGTTACGTTAACCTTTTATTCCTTTTGTGGTGGTTTCCCCTTTTGGTCTATGTTTTTACGATACAACCGAAAGTGTTGCCAAAATTATTTCATCATTGCCGCAGCATTAACCTACTGAGAGATATTTAGTGTTGATATTGTTGAGGCATTTCCATGTCCATTTTATTGGGGTACCAATCGTGTATTGTTTTGTTGCACTGAAACATTTTTTTAGGATCAGGAATCCTTACCGTCTTGGGTGTTCACTTAATTATTGTCTCTGTTCCTTTCTTGTAAGCACAATGAGCTTTAAACATTGCGTACAATTCTACGAACCCTATAAAGACAACATTTCAAGGCATCTGGTGGCGCAATTACCCCAGTTAGCAGACACCAACCCATCTATATTGTTTGTAGTTGTTCTAACGTAATTGATTTACCCAGCCTATGTAGTAACGAGCGAACTAGATTAGTTGCGAACTATAAGACTTTCATAGTAAATTAGTTATGTGAACGATCAAGTTTGTTTAAGAAACATATTAGATGGTGCCTTCGGGCTAGTTATCCCTAATGACAGGTTTGAGAAACAATTAGTCGGGTCGCTTTGAAAAAGTGAAGAATTTTATCGTTTAGATTTATTATATTTGAGAAGGGATGTTATCGCTAGTTCGATTGCGGTACACCGGACCGATCCGGGGTGTATCGGAGTACCGGACCAGGTAAAGCCGAACATTTATCAGACGTTTAGTTTTTTGTCGTCGCTTTTGTTATTATTCGAATCCCTCGGATGTATTAATCTCGCGTGGGTCTGTCGGAACCGGTCATTACCCAAAACTTAGGGGCGTATTGCGTCCGGGTGCCTAGTTATTAGGGGCATTCTATTAGAATGATCCTGTGTTATTTACAAAATTAGATATATCGCTAAATATTTTTTAATGACGGAGCCGAAATAAGTTTGGTTTAGTAGCATTGAGGTAGATGTTAGTCCAGCCAGCCGCGTGCAACGTCGTAATAATACTCTACAAAACGGTTCCCGTTGTTAATTATATTGGGATCTGTTTTGTTTCTCTTGTCAGCCAGCTTGCTCGAAATGTCAAACCCGGCTATTATCAAGTTAGTAGACCATTACAGTTTTTGGAAATTATTTTCCCTAATAAGCAATTTTATTTTGATTTGTTTACAGTGTGTCGCACTAATTTAATATTATGTAGGAATTATAAAGACAGTGTAACATCTTTTACTTCCCAAGTAATTGGTTATAACGAGAAATTGCAACAACGAATTTAGAATGACTTTATTTTAAAATATGATGTTACAATTAATCTTGATATTGAGTGTCCGTCCTCCTTATGAAAATAAAAGAAAAAAAGAACGATTACTTTAATAATAATAAATAATTTTATATTGATGACAATATAACTTTAACGGCCTATTTAGGTTTAGGTAAACACATGAATAGGCAGTTAAAAGCGCGGCCGTGACATGCTGTCATATCTTTACAACTTCCAATTTCTTTGAAGGTCCGTTCCGAGCATTGTCAGCGTGCGAGTTCTTTCACTGGCGGAAATGAGAAGAGATTTCCCAAAGCGTCTTCTTTTGGATTACGGAATATTATTTGTCAACAGAGGTCCCCAGCGTGTCCACAATAGCCTTTGCCGGGCCACCACGCCCCCGGAAAGAATCAATTATACGGGCTTCTGTCCGGGGAAGCGTCGAATGGGCGAATTGTTTGTTTAATAACATTTCGTCGCTAATATAAAAGTCAGAGTAAAATATTTGTCGCCTTTGTCCACCAACTTTTTGTGTTACACGGAATGTGATATATTTTTTAACGATTATGGAAGATAGCTGTTACGTCTTCACTACAGGCGGATGTATTAGTAGTTTTTTGTAGGACGTTTCCTGTCCCCGCTACTTTTTAACAATTTTATCGTGTTTCGTGAAAAGGAGTAATAAATTTAACCTTATAGAGTTGTCCCTTTTATTCAATGAGAACCAACTGTTTATAACTTTATATTTCAAATTATACGCGCAAAAATGTGGATAAATATTTTATTACACTACGTGAATGTGAGGTATTGAATAAAATATATTTTGTTCGTGTTTGTGTATATCAGTATAAAATAGGTTAGGTTATATTTTATTCATGAGTTTAAAAAAAAACTAAAACAATTTGATTGTTGTCGTCAGATTTATGGTAATTAAAATATACCTACGCACGCACTTGTACATATACATAGAAACATCGTGGTTTAAACGAAAATAATACTCTCAATTTGAATGTTTACGATATGAGGCAATAAAATGTAAATTGCACCATAAACAGATCCGCTAGCTAAATCTATGTATCTATTATTTAATAAATTTAAATTGGATGTGTCTCACATATCAATACTGTAGCGATTCCTAGTATCTACTTATGCAAACATACTTGTTACCTCCCAGAATGACATTCGTGATGTTTTTACGAAAGCGCTTCGCCGCACGGTAGCTGTTCTCAGCGATGATCAGCCATTTCTATGCGTTGCCATAACGCTAAATGCGTTTTGAATACTCCACTGGGTTAATATTGTTTTTAAATTTCATCCTAGCAATACAACTCACTTGTATGGAGAGTTTAAATGCATTTCTACTCGCTTTATGTTTACAAACTGGCCGTTATTTTTGTGCCACGGTTGCTTGACAGCTACTAAAAGAAGATTTGTTTTTTATAAGATGTTAATGTCTTTGCTTATTCTACTTTGTAGTCTTGTACAGTAGGGTTTATATGTAAGGCAGCTGTACGACTCACGCAAGAAAGCATAATAAATGTCTTGACCTGAATATATCACCCCAAAGGGGTGAAAACAAAAACGTAACTTTATGAAGTGAAATGTTGGCTAACTCTACATGTTTCTTTAAAGTTCTAAGGTTACTTAACATATATTTTACTTACTTATAATTAGTATGCCTTAATATGTAATAAAATGTAAATATTATGTAGTATGTATATACATTTAAAATTACGTGTTTGTCTTGTCATGCGATTATCTACAATTAAGTTAACAGTGCTATCTGTTCTTTTGTAATGTAATAATATAATATAATGTGACGCTAATATTTTGTTAGAATTGGTACATTGGTTATCGTGATAAAATAATTTCTTTTATAATATTTATTAGAAAACGTCTTTTTGTGACACCAGTGTAAATAAATTTCAGATATATCAAATTCAATGAGCATGATCGCATTAGTGGTATTAGGTGTACTGTCAAGCTTCGAGACTCACGATACACTGTTACTGTGTAGCTTGTTTTAGTGGATGTTGAATAATATTATATTGGTATCTCGTGAAGGGTATTTTTATCGATATGTATACGAAAAACGCATGATTTTCTTTTGAAAATATTTTTTAATTTTAAGTTAATACGACCAATGTAGTCCATAAATATGTTGGTCCTAAGTGAACTGGATTCACCTAACAGAATTATAATCTAATGCACTCACGTCGTCACAACAATTTGCACGCTTCTGTACACAGAATAATAAAATTACAAAGTGACTGAGTGACAGTTTCCCAGATCTAGCAGTTATATAGTTGTGAGAATTTTGCGCTAGTAGACGGCTGAGGAATGCCTTGAATTGCATGGCGTAGCTTTTAACATAATATTATGTACGAAACTACATGTTATCGTTAAGATCCGGGTTCTTCTTATATATGTTATAGGTATAGCTTAAAAGCGGGACTGTACCTCTGTGTCCCTGTGATTCCGGGACAAGAATAGGGGTAGTAGCCCTATCCTCTGCCTGTCGTAAGAGGTGACTAATAGGGACTTCCAGGGTTGCGGGCGGAAAGAGTGGTAGCTCAAACCGCCCGGCCACTGACTCCGGGAAGGACGACGGTATGTGTGGTCTCATACCGTCGGTAATACCAGGAAAGGTGTGGTGGCGGTGTGGTGTATATGTCAGCTGAGCGGGGCCCGACGGGGCAATGTGCTTAGAGGCCTCCGGTTGCATTCCCATGGAGATCCCGGAGTCCTCCACGTAGCGCTGAGGATGTCCACCGAGGGGGTTTTAGTGGGTAAAAATCCCACATAACCTGGTGTCACTTCCATGGTACCTGGCACCTTTTGAGAGTTTCCACCGTAATAAAAAAAAGATGTAGAAAGATTGGCAGTAGGACTGAAAAACGTTATATTAACATTCTTGTCGCATAATGCAATCCTACGCGTCAGCATATTGCATTACAATACACGTTTGGTCTTCAAGACACATATGAGTATAAAGTTAAATAAACATAAACCTATATGTAAAAATGAAATTATGTTTGTTAGTTTAAACTCGGAAACGGTTGGATCGATTTAGCTAATTTTGGTTTTAAAACAATTGTAGTAGTCCAAGGAAGGTGCGAAAGGTGAGATATATGAAAAAATATAAAGAAAATAGTAAAAGGAACAATTTTGTTTTACTATACAAACAATTTCAATGTCTGTAAAATAGGTGGCGTTCAGAATATGACACATTATTTAATTCTAAAGCGATACGAAGTTTGTCGGGTTTATAAAAGTTATTTGTTGCTATTTGGTATAAAAATGATGAATACATTACTTTTTGACTTGTATTGACTGTGTCAATGTTTGAAGTAACCTTAGACTAGCAATGTAGAACTTTTTGCGTTCAATTTCAAAGTCACGTACCGCTAATGAGTGAACACATGTTTGATTTTATTTCGCCGAAAGATTTTGTTTTAACGGAAACAACAGTTGTTTGGGACCACACAAATATTTACTTAGTGTTGAATATCACACTGTTTGCTTTGCAATGTTTGGTTTTATGAGTATTGGTAACGGTTTTTCTAATATTAATAATGTGGTTACTCATTGAAATTAAGCTTATAATGTATTGTCTAATTTGTTTTGATATATGATATATGAAATATTTAACATTGGACTGAAAAATTGTTCATTGGTTGGATTTTCAAGATTGAGTTGACGTAAAAAAAACTTAATTGCTATGCGCTTAGTGCAACCGAAAATATTCTTGGTATATCGCTGAATAGCCCTCAATAAAACCTATTTTACGGCCGTTTCCTCCCTCTCACTTTGCATTCATCCCGAGAACTACCAAATCATTAAAGCTTATGTTTGTTGATTTTTTGTACATCATTGTTTGCTTTATGATAATAGGGTGTTGGTTTCGTCGCGTTCGAAGCGGGAGCGACACGGTGTGAAACTTAACGCCTTCATTCACTCGCCTTTTTATTGCGGCACTTAATTTAGCGAGCCGATGTTGTTTTTAATAGACTACGATGAAATTTGCCTTTTACAACCGCAACCACTTCACGGATTATGCTTTTTAGAGTGCTAATAAGTGTAAGGTGCGCCGTTTGACACGTAAAAAGTTGTTGGCGCTTTATTGTTTGAACAGTCTGCTTGGCGCTTTGATTTTTCCCACTAGCCTAGCTATGTGTGTACTTTTATGTACCACCATATCATAACAGAAACACACTATATTTTTCGCTCGGTTAATAGACGATGAACGATAAATTATAAGTTTTGGTCATTTTATTGTGAGGTTTGTAATTTTAGTCTTAAATCTTGAAAAAGCTTCCACTTATTTTAAACAACTAAAACTAATCGTGGTATTCTGGATATTATATCTATGATGTAAGAAAAGATCACTGATACTGTTTTATATAAACGGTTCTATAAAGTTAACGATAAAATTATACTTCATTTTCTCAACTATCGCGGGTATTCTTTGAAAATGCAATCATTAAAAGTTGTTCGCCACCGCGAGGTCTCTTCAAACTCGGGACTAGGACGAAGAATTTATCAGGCAACTCAAAAGTGCTCAAAGGGAAGTCCGTCCCGACCATTATTTCCCATTGTGCCTCACAATAAGATTTAACTAGCGGCCGATAGATAGCGCGGGCCCTCTGACCAATTCGCGAGCGAACTGCTCACGTAATAGTTTTGTTGTTATCGCTCCCGACCACTCTTCAGTTGCGTCTGGGACGATATTAAAAAGATTTGGCAGCGAGCCACGCTGATATTGATCTTTATGCTTGGCCAGACGGCTATAGGAGTTCCCTAAGTGCCATGCCGGTTGGTTTAATGACTTCCCATGTTTGTAAGTTTTGGATACGATATATTTTATGTACTTGGCGATAGCTCCGGACAGTTACTGCTGTTGATTTCGTCGCTCCAACTTACACACATTTATTTTTATGTTCAGTACCTGTTAGTGATGAATGCGTCGCCTTCGTATTGACGAATGAATGTTATTTATCGTGAGTATTAAATTAAGTTTCCATGTATTGTATCGCATCAAATTTGACTTTATCTGCGACCGCTGTCAGGATTCCATTAAAGCGGAAACCTGGATGGTGGTCTCCAATATAAAAAGTTCGTATTAGATAACAAATCAACACGGTTTTAGCTAATTCAGCGCAGCTGCGCGCTTATCGTCCGCGCGAATTGGACTCAGTATATGTATTACACTCATATATTGTTAAAAACGTGTGTAATTAAGCCGGAACGCGTGAAGGGCGACACCTGCGCTCGTATCAGAGATCGGGGCCGTTACGGTTTATGGGGCATCTACCAAAAACAATGGAAATGGCAAAAAGTAGAATGCGGGCCAAGGGCCAGGTACCAGGGGTGCAGGAGCAGGAGGGTAGGCGTGCGGGCCGCGGCGGGGTTCCACAATTTATGATTGCGCCGTGTCAGAGTGTTAATGAACGCAGTCTGTTGCTCTTTATTGAGATAACGCTCGCAATCGATGGCGGAGCGGGCGCAGAGCCATTACTTATTGCGTCGCCCGATCTTGCGTGTCTCTTTATATATCTACTTATTTTTTGCTCGCCGCATTCGTGCCAAGCAACTATTATTAACGCCTCTCTGTAGTTATGAGATAAGCTAATCCATAAAGTTGTTAACTCTTGTCGCGTGGTTAGCGAATTTTCATACGTACCAACGTACGTATGTAATAACAACCAGACTTCTAAATGCCTATGATAAATTACATCGTCCATAATAAATTCATAAAGGATTGAAACCTAACTAATTAGTATCCCAGCCCGCTTCGCCGCTCCAAACCTAAGATTGATGCTAAAGATATTACCGACCTGAGAAGTGAATTAATAGGGCAGAATACTTTTCCGTATCGTTTCCCTTCGATAAAATTCTCAACAGCCGCTACTAGAGTTGCTACATACCTATACATTTGCATACCGCTCAGCTAAAGGATTAATATAATGTTTATCTTAAGTGGCTGCTAGTTATCATAATTTCTTATCTAAGAAATTGACACATGACAGTGTCCGGCGCATTTTTATACGGTGGGTACATTAAGATCTCGTGTCCGGAGAGCGAGGCATCTCGACGACGGCGCGTATCGAGACGATCGGATCTGATGATACGCGAGCGCGAATGATATCATCATCCACGGGCCGTATATAACGCTGCCACTGGGTACTTAAAGCGCTACCGAGCGCACTTTCGCAATACACGCTTCGGAGAATCACGGACGATGATAAAAAATCTGGGCCGGCCAAAGCAAAATAAGGCGTTTTTTTGTAAAAGTTGCATAGATTGCTCGCGATGCCGAGTTTTATTGTGCGACAATCCACAACATTCATCTGGAATGCTAGCTTATCTATGTTAAATGTACAGACGGTCAACTTACAATTTTGTAAAATACAATATAATTTCGAATGTTTTATTGGACAATGTTTTAACTATAAAACTGTATTCATAAACATATCGCGGTACTTCGTTTTGTTATTATCATACTAAAAGTACTGATAAGATATAAATGCCATTTTAACTGGATATGTAAAGCGTTCAAAGGTGTAATTGAATATTTTATTCGAGATTCAATGAATGTAGATGCAATAAAATAATAGAATCGTTATATAAGATGTCTGGGCCCATCGTAATGATCACATTTTTCGATAGGCAGATGACATATGCATGATTAAGTACTTAATGTACTGAAGAGTAAGTAATAGTTAGCGCACCGCCGGTAATGGGTTCCATGCCAATCTAATGCGGTTTGGCAGACTTAATACACCATTCCTTTGAAATGACTCTTAGACACTTGCCAGAGGAAGACGAAGGAAAATATTATAGGGTACACTACTTCGTCAACCTTATAATATTTTCCTTCATCGTTAAAACAAGCACATAATATCAAAAGCTGAGAAGTGCACGTCTGGAATTGGACCCTCAACTACCAGCATGAGAGGCGTTTCGTATCGACTAGCTTTATAAAAATAGATGACCTAGCATGTCAGATATTAGATACATTTCAGTTAACTTACCGTTTTATTTAAAAGAGATTTCTGTCAGGAGAGCAATTAATCCTTGTCTAGCCAGTAATAGTTTGCTAAATGGCCGAAAAACGGAATAGAAAGAATGTCCTACTCATTCCGCTATTTTAGTTAAAAAATTATAAGACAAGTTTATTTAATTTTGTAGCTCACAATAATTTTGTCTGGAAGAACTTAGTAGAATCTATTATGGGACGATCACGAATATAATGAATGAAATGATAAAGCGAGTACAAGGATATTTTATGCAGCGAGACAGAGCAAAATCTCGTAAACCTCATTTTTATCATGTGAATACTGCGAGTTAATGTAAATTAATTCGAAATAAGGTCTTAATTCCATGTAGACGTCGCCATCAACGTATTTGCCTGAGAACTTAATACTACGTTATAAAATCTTCGTGTTACAAAATAGGTAACTTGGTGTTTTAAGTCTTATAAATAGACGTACTCGCTGCATTTAGCAGTAAAATGGAATTTTTACAGATGTATAAACACTGTTTACCTCAGCTACATGGAGTATTTTCCTTTCTTTTTATACACTAAACGTATTAAGGCGATGGCATTATGTCAAGAGTTAAAAGAAATGCCTTGCAACTTGTTGGGTGGACGTTCATATGTGTTTTTGTCAGAAAGGACTCCCCATAAATATTGGTTTGTCGAGCAGAATACACCATTTTATTACGATGAGATAAGGTGAGGTGAGTTTTCGACTTGGGACCGTCCATATTTTCAATTACCGAAACCTTTTTACCGACGAAAAGTGTTCTTGTTGGTATGATATCTCTCTCATAAGATGTCATGTTCTCGTATCGCGGCCGCATTCCTCGAGAGATGCAAAAAGATGTGGATGAGTCGAGTTGTTAGCAACGTTATTTGCCCTTTACATATTATTTTGTGATTGTTTTGCTTGTGATTGATTTGTAGTATTACCTGGAATTTTATAATACTAGAGAGGACTGTAAAATAAATCATTATAGATTTGTTTATTGCACTTTATTTTACATACTTGATCATAGTGCCGCTACCTGGCGGCTGTGACTACGACACTATATTGTATTCATGGCACCGTAACTTGTTTGTCGCGCAATTTCATAATTTCATAAGTTTTAGGGTTCCGTGAACTAATTGTAAATATTAAAATTGTATAAATTTCATTGGCTGTGTCTGTCCGTTCGAAATTCAGTAAGTACGTTTTGTAAAATTGTATGATAATGTGCTGAAATTAACTAAAGAAATTGAAGTGGGACATGTTTCATGTAGGTATCTGTATTTGAAAAACAAATCTAGAACATAACGATTTGGGGTACATAATTATGTTTACTACAAAAATCATATCGGTTGTGTCACGAACACAAATTGAACAAATGCAAGATATAGCGAACTTCCTCCTGAGGTATTCTCGGAGCGCTATGACATGGGGCTTTTTAAGAAAGGTGCAGTAAGAACACTACTCTAAAGCCGGCGATACATTGGCGACTCCTCTGGTGTTGCAAATGTCCATAGGCGATGGTGACTACTTTCCATGAGGTAGCCCGTCTGCTTTATCGGTAGGTAAAATATATATAAAAAAAAGAATATGTATGCCACGGAACCCTGCATTGTGGGCGTCCGTAACGCATTTAGCCGCTTTTTTGTAATCTCAAGTGAATATTCACCGGGAGCCTGCAGGCCCGGCGCGGGGCACGCCGCGTGCGTCAGTCGACGTCCGCGAGTTATCGGCGATGCTATCGCCCGATACCCATTGTTCGAATACGAGACGCCCGTTTAAATGTTGTTAAACTTAGCGTACAACTTGATGAATACCTCGATGATAGTTTATCTCCGGAATGCCCCCAGTAAGAGATCGAATATCTGGATCGGATACTCGGAATAGCGTGCAATTGCTGACTAACCATGCATATATTTTGTTTCTTGTTTATTTGTTGTCTGCAATTTGCTTTTTTGCATATTGCAGTGGAATGACTCTAGTAAAATTAATTATTAGAAATACTATGAATTTTTTTTCAGGTAATGTTCGTGTACATATATTCTAGGATTTAAGAACTTGGTACGTTTAATAAATTACTAGACTATTCATAATAAAAAGTAGCAGCCGACATTAAATTTTCACGTATGTCAATGTTATAACGATTTAATAACTATAGATACATATGTACATACATATATCTCTTCATCTTTTTCTTATTATGATTGCTATCGTAAAGGTTCTGCGATAGTTCAACGACGTGGTAGTTTTCCCATAAAGTCCTAGGAAACAACACATCCCAGTTGTTATCAACCGCGTCACGTCTTCCGAAACTGTCGTGGAAAGGCATTACTTGCGTAAGAGATCTCCGTAGACCCTTGAAGGATATGTTTTCGGTAATATTTGAGATACGTCGGACTAGAAGTATTCGACTTTTTCATAGATAAAATATATTTTTATATCTACAAGAATAACGTAAGGTTATGTAACTGTTACTTTATGTGATTAAATTTTCGTTGATATACTTGTTAAACAACGATGTTTTAGGTTGGTATTTAATTTGAATTTGATTAAAAATAAAATCGGTGTTATTGTAGAAAAATATGTATCAGATAAAAGCATTCCAATTAGATGAGCATCTTCATATCTCCATAGGATCAAAGTAAGATGCTAGTAAGAATATAACATTCGTATTCATTTTCAAACACACATACACACACACGTACAGATATAAATGTCTAAATTGTAATCCACTGGCAATGGCTATAAAAAAGTAGAAAAAATGCATATTCGCACTCGGACCAATTAACAACATCTTCCAGGTCGACGCAAAATTAAAAACAACTTGCACTTGACTAAGCGTCTCATACGTGCCATCGAATTATATTTAAATTAATTAATGATTCATTTAGTATCGTACACCAACGCGTAACGACTAACTTCTTTCTTTGTGCTGAATTTAATTGGAATTATTTGCATTGCATCTGTAATTCGTGTATTCTACGCGAATCGGCGAAGTTTGTTACACTACAATAATTTGTTCGAGTTAAGTCTATCTTTTTTGGTCTGAGTCTACGTACAAATTGATGCCAAAAACATAGCGAATGTTTTTTAAAAACATTTCAATGTGACTCGTACAGTATATCAGTTTTGACTTGTTTATTGTAATGTTATGTTATCATTGACTGCTGCGTAATACGTGATCTGTGTGCGAAGATATATAAAGTTAATATATTTGTTGGTTACTTCGTCAATTTGTCTGTGTTTTTCCTCAATATTTTCAAAAAACCACAATGTATAGTTGTATTGTATCAGAGTAGCATTATACTGTCCATTTAAGAATTACTCTTACGGTCTTACTCCATAGAGTAAAGTACAATTATATTTTAGGTACTTCTACTATGTATGAATATACTATGTATGAACTGCGTGTAGACATAATTTTGTGTACAACAACGAAATAACATACTCTTCTAAATAGACTTTCCTTAACACGAACATAGGTATTATGTAATCACCTTAGCATTCAATACAAAATAATGTATAAATGATTTAAGTACCAGAATTCACTATTTAATCATCATATATTAAATTTCCTAAGAGTGTTAATTCCTTACGAACCAAATATTGTACAAGCCACGGACGATATAGAAGGACTGAAAACATAAAAAAATGTTAAATAATGAGAGCATCTATTTTTAACCGCTAGTTATCATCTCATTGCCAACATACAAGCACGTCATCACTTTGTACATAAGATGAAATATTTTGTCACTTTCTGACAAGCCCGGCTAGCTCAGTCGGTAGAGCATGAGACTCTTAATCTCAGGGTCGTGGGTTCGAGCCCCACGTTGGGCGAAATTATTTTTTATTTTTAAAATTTCATTATGAAATTTGTGCACACAAATTTTGTATATCTTTGCAACGATTGAGATTTTTTTTCGCCTTTTTATTTTTTTGTATATCTTGTATCTGATGGATACATGTAGAAAACATGCGAACTATTTTAATCGACATTGTTGGCTTCGTTTCACTCATACATAATAATATTTTAATGGGATGTATCGTGCCCTGTCAAAGAGTATAGTATTCATGTAGCTTCTTAGAGCGTACAAGCCAATCAAACAGTTTACGCAATCGCTCGGTCGCCGTACCGTTGAAGGGTCACGGGCATGAGATGGACACACAACATATTACACGAGAGTTTCCCACGATTCATACCATACACCGTTGATTCCCAATCTTTATCCACTGCGACGCTCTTTACAAGTTGAAAAAATAAGTAATAAATTAATAAATAAACTCAAAGAATATAGAAATGTTCTAATTATTATAAAGTGAACATAACTGACAATTGCATGTGTGTATGAATAAATATTAGTGTAAAGCAGAAAACACTAATTAACGACCAGGAATTTCTAGTTTTTTCTGTGTATTTGTCAAATATGGGCCAAATTTTCAAGTCGCGTTTAGAACTGTGCATATCATCTCTCGATTTCACTTGGATACTACCACGGCGCTCTAAAGCGTTGAGACACACAGTTTGGGGATCACTGTCATTCACTGTGTTGACTCTATGATGCCTTTATCGACAGATTTAAAGTAACAGTTGAGCTCTTGACTGTCGTAGCACTTCGGGCATTCGTAAGTAGGTGACGTCGAGTGGTTGAAATTTTCACAAATATTAGGTTTCTGACTCACTTTAAAATTAAAAATGTGAATTGGAGTAATATCAAGGACACACATTTTAATCTTTTTTATAAATAAAATTGAATTTTCTTTTTGTAATGACGAAATAACTGCTTTTATTAAATAATACGAAAGTGTATGCGGTACAGGCAACGAGAAAGATTTTTTTTCTGTCTAGCTGTCCATCTCATTCTTGGTTTATTTGTTCCGGCTAATCTCTAAAACGTCTGGATGAATTTTCACAGGACTTTCCCTGGCAGATAGACGACCTTATAAGAAATAAGTTAAGCCACTCTTATTTCAGAAAAAAATGTGTATCCGCGAAATCTATGGCGCGCTTCTCATTTTGTAAAAATTGTTGTAAATATCGCCTATATGTATGCCACATGTGTTACCGCGGGACGCACCTAGTTTTTTTTTACAAAATTGAAGTAGCAAATAAGAATGCAATTCACCTAATAGTCCTAATATAATCGATTGTATGTAGGATCGAAGTCTTATCTAAGAACAGTCACGGATGTTTGCTATTTTTAAGGACAGGTAAGATGGTACCACTGGAGTAGAAATATGTAAGGTACTACCACTTTAAATAGTCATATTTGCTCTATAATAATACCATCTTAGACGTCGCTGTAGTTAATATATTTGCTATTAACTTTAGAAATTGAAAATGTGTATCTTCATTCATTCTTCATGAAAAAAGCAAAAGAGGAAATTTTATTTAAAACTTGATCAACACATTTCATGAAAACCCTAATTACATTTTAAGACTTCAATTGAGTCCTGCAAAAATGAACAGTTAGTTCTTTGTTCTTCTCAGTTCTCTCGTAGAAAATAATAGGCAAGAAGCTTATTAGAATAATTGAAAGCTCGATTCTACGCTAATTGGAGTGAAGTGGAATGGTTTTCAATCTCCAACTACCAATTAGGGGATCGATTCCTTCTGTTGGTAATTGTAACTCAATTGCTTTTCTTCGCTAATGGTTCCGGGTTCGATTTCCGCTGAGAGAAATGTTGGCGAGCTTGAAGCATAGGTACTACTACTACTCGACTTTGTAATTTAATGTTGTTCACAATATTGACCCAAGAGTGTGAATCTATTGAGGTCCATTCAAGGATGCTATTGGCTTTATGAAATATTTGACATTTTTGATTATGTAGACATAGAGGGCCGATTTTTTAAACACAATCATCACTAAGCCCGTTCCGTTGATGTCCCGTTGCATGAGTAGATGTTTCTTAGGGTCGGAGCGATTGTCCACTAGGTTGGCCAAGTTAGAGTCGCTAAGTATCAATATATCTTTGAGACCATCCGAAGTATTTTTGGAAATTCAAACCTCTAGTATTAGTATTACCTCAAAAATTAAACGAATTAAACTTTGGAAGTGAACCGCATTCCAAGAATATTTATGTCTATGAGATATCACTCTTTTAACATTTATCTTAACTGGCAATGGTTTTATTTATAGTTATTTGAATAGTAGTATATTCTCAATCAAACTTTAATCTATCGGAAAGAGACCGCCATACAATCATATCTCCTTTATAACGAGTCGCAGTTCTGTATTTCTAAGTAGAATTGATTATAGCTAGTATCTATCTTGATTGGTTACATTTCGAAATACCTCGATTCGATACGGAAACGTTTGTTCGCGAATGCGAAGCGATTAATCGTGTTTTTTATAACGATTTCGTACGGCCCGTTGCAAATTTATCCGAGTTTCATTACGATTTGAGATTGTTTATGAAAGGGGTCGCTGGCCTAACAGTCCCTATTTCTAACGCCCACTGGCTGGCACTACACTATCATTATCCAGTTATCATATTTTGCATTTCATGCACTTGATGTGCTATAAACTACAATGGGTTGTATCGTCTAACGGTACGAACTTCTTCAAATGTATCCTAACGATATTCGCGTCGATTCTGATGCTTTGTTAAATAGAAATAATAATATAGTTTATGATGGTTAATTTGCATTTTATATGCATTAGAGGTAATGTTTTATTCTATGAGCATTTTGGTACCTTTAGATCAAAAATATCCCACACTCATTCTCCATACGTCTACGGTCCTCTGTGACCGCCGAAGACATACTTATACGATAAGTAAAATACCCAAACTAAAATCAGCAATCATACTATCTATTTGGGATTAGGGATCTACCGGGAATCGCATCCTCTTTGTGTCAAATCGACACAGTAACCGCTGCGCCATGGGCGTCATCAAAACATAACTTTTAATTTCGATTACCGTTAGCAAGTATACATGAACTACATAACAACATCACTATGAACGGCTATAACTGCAGCAAATACAGTTTCATACACGAATGCGAAGTACAAGTATCGCCGCGGGACACGGCTACGTTTCGCACAAAATTGCAGTCCGCTAGTGTTGCACTCCGCTCTTTGTTGTATCGGATCAGTTTTTCGCAACTCTAAATCCATTGCAAATAGTTCGGATGGTATTGTCGTTTTTAAGTGTTAGTGTTTGCAAAACGATCATTGAGACTCTTTCGCTACGCTCTCGTTGTTTTGGCAAGTACTAATTATACTACGAAAAAACACTTATTAAAACTCTCTGCAATTCGCGTTTTTTTGACTTTCAATGTCGTTTAACTAAACGGTTTTTCTTAATTGATGAGGTAATATTTTTGTTATAAGTCGGTCATTGTTGTTTTTGTACACGTAATTTTGACAAGGAAATGTTTTATAAAAGCAATGCGTTTTAATTTTGGTTTTGTAGGGGTAGCATTTGTGATCGACTTCAAATATGTATTCATTCCTATTTGAAATTGATAAATAGTATATGGTCAGTTGAAAAAATTATTGATGGACTGCTATTGTTTAAATTTCATGTCCATTTTTGTGTTTCAGATGACACATTAAAGCATCGGTGTTGTTATAATTGGAACAGATTCTTTACTCCTTGTGTAGTGTAAGGTCCTTGTGGAGTGTAAGGATCGTATGAAAACATCCGATACATGTTGGACATTAACTCGTGCCTTACATTGCCAAACAGTAACGGACTGGCATGGTAACATATACCTCCAGACTACTACCAGTTGTGGCGAGATAAACTGAGCGTTATTAGCTAATTGTATTATATAAAAAAGCGAGTAATATTATTACCTATGTTACAGTTTTCCATCCCTACCTAGCAATGGAGTAAGGAGAGCGCGGAGCAATGATTGCGGCGTTAACCGTTAAGACGGTAGTTCGCAGAAACGTCCGCATTACTTGACTCCACTTGCTATCTCGAACTTAGCCTGATTATATTAAAACGATTCCCGCTATTCTTACTGTGCGTTACTGCATAGTATTATTCTGATCGCCTTGGAATTGGTACTTAAGGCGAAATACTTCGAACGCTTTCGCTATATTGGTCCACCCACCGAAGATAGTTGTTTGCAACTGACTTTACATGAATATATGTAAAATTATACATTTTCATTACTATTTCTTAACATTTATTTATTTATAACAAGATTATTGGGCGTTGTTCTGGCTGGAAGGATGACAAGGCATTTTGGCAAGGATAATATTTGAACCAGGCATTCCAACTTGGTCCTCAATTGATTACTGTTGTCCATGGGCGACAGGTGCCACTTACCATCAGGTGGACTGAATGATCGTTTGCCGTTTCAATATTATGAAAAATCTAGCAGATTTACATTATAATATGTACTGCGTCAATAGATAAAAAAAAATGTCGCACGATTTTTATGCTATCGCTGTAGTATCTACCACCCTGTATTTTTGTTAAACGCTGTGTCGCACATGACGGCATATGGCTATGTTGAAAATTTATTTTGCACAGAATTGAAGTTTTTTGCAGTGATATATTTTGACTGTATTTCATCAAATAAAAGCAGTAGTACTCGTATAGATTTGGGGAAAATTAATACATACGTGTCAATGATACAAGTTCTAATAACAACTCGCATGCTGGAGCGGTCACCATCGTGGTAGACCCCTTGTAGTTCGACTCCGGCGGCACCACCGCCGCACTTATTTCTGCCTAATAATAGCAGTGTTAATTGCCGCTGTATTCTGGTTTGAAGGGTGTGGTAAGAGAGATAAACTTAATGAGGCATTCCAACTTAGTCCTCAGGGGTAGCAACGCATCTGTGGTCGACTGCAGTTGGGATTCAGGTCTTATCTGGGGTGGATATAAATACTTAATGAAAGACGATAGCAGCAATAGAGTAATGTATTACACACTTAATGAAAGACAATTGTAGCGATAGGGAAATAGCAGTAACTATCCAAAGTCGTCTCCGCTATGACTAGTTACAGTTCCTCACAATAAATGTCGCTTCAACTCCGTATGCAAAGGAGGTCTGCAAGGCTTAAATTAAGCACCAATATAGCGTCATCAATATTTATCGGGCACTTCGGGGCTTCGTAGGGTTGAACGTGATGATCCTGTTGAATAAATTCCCGACCTCAGTGGCCTGCGTCTAATGCCGAAGGGTCACGAAGTTTCGCGAAGTTTGGAGACTAATGATCGAGGGAAATGCAAAGTTTTGAATATTTTTGGTGCAAATGAAATGTGTTTTATGGGTTTGTACAAAATAGTACATATTAAGTATGTATAGTAGAGAAGTAAACTAGCTTTCAGTCAGTTGTAGTGTTAAGCGCTGTTGTATTCTGAATTAAAGGGTGACATACTTATCCGATGCGTTCCAACATTCTCCTCAGGGCTACGCATCTGTAGCTAACGTTAGGTGAGGCACTACTCGTATCTGAGGTTAATTAAATTAAGGCGGCAGTAGTCTCTTACCATCAGCTGGCCTGCATATTCGTTTGCTACTTCTATGATATAAAACCTCATGTGATTGTAAGTGGTTAATGAAATTGGTCATGTGTGACCAACTCTACATAGAACAGGTTCTACCTGAAGCAGATCACGAATGCGTTGCCACTTCTCCGTAGTTCAGGACCTTATATGTAAATTAGCCGGTATCCACACTACTCAACGAAAACTACTGACACACACGCTGTTTTCACGCTAGAAATTGGCGTGGCGGTGGTACTTTCTCGATTGAAACATATATGGTCTAGTCAATATAATCTTTCAAAATCGTGACAGCTATAAACATGTATGTATTTTTTTATGTGATGGAGAAGCAAACGAGTATGCATTCCACCTGATGGTAAGTGGCAACTGCCGCCCATGGACATTTGTAATCCACTCCAGATAAAACCAGAATCCCAACTGAAGT
>DWRA01000599.1:0-22988 GCA_018250295.1 Spathilepia clonius | reverse complement strand
CCAGATAGAAGGATGTTTTTAAAGCACTTTGGCATATTTAACACAGTTTCGTCATCTTTATGTTTTATGCCCCTATTCTGCAGAAGGTGCCATATTATGAGTAAATGAAAGGCAAAATACTGTACAAACAAGCGAGAAAGAGATACCAAATCAAATACATAAAAATATTATTTTGAAGTTAGGTTTCAATTATACATCATGAGTTATATCACTGTTCCGGAATAGTTGACTGTTTCAGCTACAACTGTTGCCGTCTCAATAGTGATAGGTTTTTAATGCACAGAAAACCCTATTAAGTAACTAATCAGATACAAAACAAGATTATATCAAATAAATAAGTGTTATGTAATCATTGTATTGAATTTAAAGCAGCAGAACCTTTTGTGGTTTGACCTCGGGACACTACCATCACATGTGTTTTTGCTTAATAACAGCAGTGTCAAGTTTTCTTCTATTCTGGTTTGAAGGGTGTGGTAAGGCAGACTTACTTATCTGAGGCATTCCAACTTAGTCCTCAGGGGTAGCAAGGCATCTGTGGTCGACCTCAGGTAGGATTCTAGTTTTATCTGAGGTGCATTACAAATGTTCATGGGCAGAAGTTGTCACTTAGCATCAGGTGCACTGCATGCTCGTTTGCTACTCCATCAAAAAAGAAAACTCAGGTGGACTATATATGCGTTTGTTTCTATATTACATATTAAACAATTATGGCCTTGTAAATAAAAATTTCATATTAGTTCTCTGAAATCTTGCAAAATTATTATTAATAGTGTAAAAGCTCATCAATGGCACCAACAAAAAATTACGACTAACCTTGTTAATTAAGAAAAGTAAGAAAGTAGAAGTAATTATATTAAGTAAGATAAGTAAAACAGAATAACAAAACTGCTTTTTGTGATTTGTCTTAGAGATTTTGTAAATAGTTGTTGCATTTTGTCTTCACTGTCACTTGAATACATCTGAGGTTTGAGACCATCACGAATAGTTTTATGTACATAAAACATTAATGCTATTTTAGATACTACTGTTATATATGAATAAACTTTAGGTTAGAATGTTTTTTCTCTGGTCCTTTCATATAATATGAGAATATTATTTCTTTTGTTAGACACCTTTGTTGAAATTTGATTGTTTTTCAGTTTGAAGACCTCTCTTCTACGGTGGAAGCCAGATTACGACTCTGCTGCAGATGAGTACAGTCAGGCTGGTGAGAAATTAGCCATATTCATCTCTATTTTTAAAACTAGTTTGTAAAGAATCAGCTTATTTGTTTAGTTTTACTATGTTGTGTTCTTATAACTATTAAAAAACTTGTTTCAAGACTGAGTTAGTACATACAGTAGTTATGGAGATTTTGTATATTTTGTTTCATTATAAAGTCTGTTTGGAATCAATACAAAGACTGGCTTATTTTATTTAAAATTTTGAAGCTGACTAACTTTGTTCTATACATTTTAAGTATTTTAATCAAGGTAGAATGTTTTCAGCTCAATGCTACCGCATCGCTAGAGACTTAAAGAGTTCTAAGGAGTGCCATCTGAAGGCTTCGGAGCTATATAAGAAGAATCGCTCATTCTTCCACGCTGGTAAGGCATTGGAGAATGCGATTATTGTCAGCAAAGAAACTTCACCACCTGAAGAGGTAATTCTTACTTATTAGTTAAATTGTTAAATCTAACTCTAAGTTAAATGCTTTATGTTTTTTTTATAAGTTCCAATTTCATTCAAGCCCATCTGATTTGACTTCTGACAAAACAGTAAAAAATTCTCAAAGGTGTACTAAATTCTAAAAATCTGCACTTGACCAGTGTGTCAGTGCCCTAAACCCTTTTGGCTTTGAGAAGAGGGACGCCTCGCTGAAGGTCACCAATGAGACGACATGCATCCTCTATTATTCCTGTATCTATATTAATATCTGTATTAAAATACTGTACATTTATGATCTTTAATTAATTTCAGTTGTACAATATCGCTTGTGAGGCTAGCAGTCTTTACCAGCAACATGGCTCCGGTGACTCTGGCGCTAATGTCTTGGACAAGGCTGCTAAGATTATCGAAGAAAACTCTCCTGAGCTAGCTGTGAAGTTGTTCCAGCAAGCTGCCGACGTTTCCTCGGTAAATGAATATTAAAATACAATAATTAATTAGATATGGAAAGTAACACTATATCATTGTAAATGCTTACAATAATTGGATTAAAGGACATAATAAAGGATAGGCCACAATTGTATTGTATATTTTAAGACATCTGGATGGACCATATGATTTGTAAACTAACCATTTTTTGTTACAGACTGAGAGCAGTCAACATCAAGGTTCTGAGTATATTAGCAAGTCATCGAGGATCCTTGTAAAATTACAGCGGTACGGTTTTTGTCATTGTCAATTATTTTTGAGCACAGTTTGATACATTGTTGGTTTGTCCACTCAGTATTAATGCTGTATGGAGAGCTTAGATATGCCTCTCATTTATTTCGCCTAAATAAAGTATTTTTATTAAATTGTCCCACTTTTATATGTCTCCTAATCAACTTATTGTCGCGATTGTCACTTATTATATTTTTACAATTAAACATCATTTATGGTGGCAGTTATGATGAGGCAGTCGACAGCCTGCGTCGTGAGATTGGGTTCCACCAGGAGGCTGGAAACATGGGCGCTATGGGGCGACTTACAGTGGCCATAGTCTTGGTGCAGTTGGCTCGTGGTGATGCTGTGGCTGCAGAAAAAGCGTACAAGGTATGCAAAGAATTATACATTCAATTAGATTTCTTTGTTTGTTTACATGTGTCATCTGGTAGTTATATAAACTGCTAAACTTATAGTGTGAATTTGATTCTATCTTTCTGGTTTAGATATGACGCTTTCTACACTCATAACCCACACTAGGATTCTGTGTCGTGGCTGTCATGGACACACAAAGACAAATTCAAACACCCCGACCCAGATCAGAAAATGAAATATTATAATACAATTTTATTTTACTTATTTGGGATAATTTGTTTAAAGGAATGGGGTAACAACTGCGAGGTGCCTGAAATGCAAACAATCGAGCAACTCTTGCAAGCGTATGACGAGGAAGATCGTGACTCGGCGAAGCGGGCCCTGGCCTCTCCGTTCATACGCAGCATGGACGTGGAGTATGCTAGGTTGGCCGCCACTATCCCCCTGCCTGAGGGCATCGACCCGGCCCCGAGGGCGACTGTGAGGGAGAATGCTGCTCCGTCGTATGTCAGTGCTAATGCATCCAATAATGATGTGAGTTTACTTTTAAATGCTCCAATTAGTATTTTATAGTATTGTGTATGTAGTTATATAGCTATAGAAGTCTGTGTATTTGAAGTTAATACAGAGTAAGGAAGATTAAAGTCTGTTGTGTTCTGGTTTGAAAGCTATAAGGTATACATAATAATCCTCAACAACAAACACATACAAAAGATTTATGTATGTAGTAGCAACACATGTGAAACCGACCGCAACTAGAACCCTAATCAGAAGCTTCGACAAATAAGTAGAGTTGATTGCAGATGTCCACGGGTAGCAATGGCCACTTAACACTAGGTGGACTGTATTCTCGTTTGCTACTTCTATGACATAAGAAGGAATTAAAAAAACATACAGTTATATCATAATATAACTATTAATGGTAAGGTACGTCTATAATTATAATTAAGTCATCATTATGTATTATCCATTGCAGTATGATAATGGAAACGGATTCCAAAACACACAGAATGAGCCAAAAGAAAATCAAGGTAAGAAGACTGAGGATGAAGACGGTTTGTGCTAAACACACCCGTTACAACTCTAATATCTCATGGTTTTGGCAGGTAAACATGCTTGTCATTTAGTATTTTGTTATAGGTGTGTATTTTAAGCAATATTATGGTCTGGTATTAAGGCACATACGGGCATTTCATGCACAAATCGATTAACTCCATAAAACTTATTAACTTATGTAGCTTCTTATTAAGTTATGTCAGAAGTTATGGCATTAAAAACTAGTAAAGATAATAATAAATGTACTGAAATAAAAATACAAACTTGCTGTGTTTCTAGTCGATCTTCGTAGTTGAGGTGTTCCAATCTAGAGTTAGTATAGAGGAGAGAACATTGTGATTAACAAATAAATATTGTAGATTGTATAAATACAGATGCAGCTTTAATATAAAATTACATAAAAGAATATTAACTAACCCAACTTTATAGTCGTAGTCAATAATATAGTTATAGTCAATAATCCATCAATTTTGACATAACCGGTGCAGTTATCGATTTGTGCAGTGAAAAGCTCATATGTTACGAGGTGTTCCGGCTAAGTTCTCAGGGGTAGCAACATGTCTGTGATCAATTTTATGGCTGACGGGACAGGTGTCCATAGACATTAGTCATTAACATCATTTTGACTGTATTACAGGTTGCTATTTGTGTCCCGTTGTAAGTAAAGATAATTGAAAGGTTTGCATATAGCTTCAAAACTAAAACAAAATACTATGTATCCTGTATTGCTAGAGCGTGGTCATGAATGTTATAATAATTTTGGGGCAATAAATAATGTAGGATAAACATGTTATTAGATAAAGTGATATTCTTTGACCTATTATTATTAACAGCACGGTATAAAATTATTTTTATTACAACTGTTTATGTAATATTTGCTAGGTTAATTATAAATAAATTTGTTTTGAGGTATCATATCATTGTACTGTTATAGAGCTATTTAATGTACTGTTACTATTGGTATGTGGTAGGTATTTTAATTACTAGAGATGCCATGTTTCACTTTATAAATGTCCCTGCATTTAGAAACTATTTACCTACTTACGTATAAATGAAATTTTCATATCTATGTGTCTTAGATTGTTGATATGCACATAGGAATAAGCTTTTCACAGTTTATATAATGAATGAGGTTATTTATGGCTTTCCTTATATTTTTTCATAGTGATTATGGGTTATGGGTTCATAGTTCCACGATCCACGTGGAGGACTCACCATACATGTTGTGAGATCTAGGTTCGATTCCCGGCCAGACAGATATCTGAATCATGAATTTAGATTTCTGCTCTGAGTCTGGGTGTGACCGTAGAAAGAGTTCATTCATATGACATGATGAAATTATTTGACACTTATACTTTTTATTTATATATTGATGTAATTTAAATTATTTGTTTGTGGAGTTATTATTTTGAAGACGTATTTTTAAATTTACATTAGTGGACTAAATATAAGTAGAGCAACATATTATTCTTAATGTATTCTAGGGCTAAGTTAGCTTATACTGCTGTAAACATAGTATGTATTAAATTGTTGATTTTTGGACTGTTGTATTATGAGTTATATCAGAGCTTTTATGTGTATAGTTCGCGCTAGTATGTACGTTTGCAATAATAATATATTACGAATGTTATAACACCAAGTTTTGTATTAAGATTAGTATGTTACATTGAAGTCACATTATTGTATGATAAATGATAGTAAATGAAAAATGGAAATTTCAATTACAATATCTTGTTGAATATATTTCATGTGCAATATAAAATATTGACAGACTTACCCCATGTTGTGATATATGATGGACTAAACACTGGAGATAAATACATCGGGTGCTGTTATTTTGTTAGACATTTACAGAAAATGTCTCCTGTTAACTGCAGGCTGTAAGTTAAGAGCTAAGAAGTTCAATGTAGATTCGTAGTGTAGTTATAGCTCTGGTGTGCGAACATAACTTGTATAAAACGGAATATTATTTCATTAAAATATATATAATATTTAATAGCTACATATTCCATTGATCCTAATGGTTAATAATATTACATACTTCTCGTATCTCGTAAAATAATGTGATTTAATACACAGTTACAATATTTCAGCTTTTATAGTATAATTATTGAAAGTTTCGGGTGAATATGTTGTTTCAAAATTGTTGCGTATAATCTTTGATCTACCTGTTTATTTTTTCATATTCGCAATAAGCGCCTAGGTATATAAACTTGAACAACAACGGCTATCATAAAATATCTTTAATAATACTTAAAATTGCGTGTTGGCTTATGTAACTCTGCCGCTTTGAAATGAATAAAATTGTCTACTAACATCTAATTGCTATTGAATATTATGCACACTTATGGAAATTATATTATCAAATAGCCCAATCTAGGAAGTCTTTATTTAATTTCTTGTAATAAATATTTAGTTCCAAAAAAAAAAATTGTTTTAAGATTAAATGTATCATTTGTTCAAATTCAAAACCCTCTTCTCATATTCTACTTTCAAATTATTTTTATTAAATATGAATCAATGTGTCAATTGCACAATATAAATATAGAAAAAAATATCAGAGCAGAAAATTAGTACAAAAGTATTCAGTAAAGGGGATATGTATAATACTATTCTGTACAATAATAATATGCTCCCTTAAATTTAATATTAGTATTTATATAAGTGATAAATTAAATATAATGTGGAATCGTTCGTAAATGATGCAACATATACTTTATAGTTTGCCCGGCATCCCTAGTGAGCCTATAGAGGTGACGTCAAGAAGCTTACAAATCAAGCTCATTCTCGCAGTCACAATTTGTAAAATTTCTTCCTCATACTGTGGGATCTGATATTGTAGTGGACCTTCTAGAATTGTATCATAAGTTTGGGCGTCTGCACCTATTGATGTATTCTATGCTTGTACTGTGTGTACTTACATAAAATATGATAAGTCCATGATTCTGACGAAATCCAGATCCACCTATTCATATTTGACGTAGAAAAATATTTTCAATATCTGTTCTATGTATTCCTCTGTTAAAGCTAATCTATTCATGTTTTGCGTGATGTTGGTAGATATAATAAATAATTGTTATCATTGTTATCATGGTTTAGACTAGTGTTGAATGTGGGAGTGGCGCTGTATGTCAATTTAGTATCAGTCTTATTATGATATACTTACATACTATGCTTCTAAATAATAATAAATAATATCAGTATGGAGATCAGTTTTTTATTTAATTTTTCCATCAAAGTGACAGAACTTAGTAATTGAATTTTGTAAAAAAATTTGCATGCTTTTTGTTACAAATATCCTACACACTTTTAAAGTTATTTTGAAAGTCCAAACAGACGTCGGTTTTGTTTATTTGTAGATTAGAAACAGACTTCATATTTATTTCTGATATAAAACATGTTTGTACCATTGAGATCTCATTGACCTTATATACATGTATTTCAGGTCTGCCAATGGATCTAGTATGTTTATTATGTTATAGATGTCTTCCTTGAGACAACTCATAGTAAATTATTATAATTGACAGAAGTTATTCAGTCTCTGGATGAAATAAAAAATTAAAAGAAAGAGTTGATTACATAGATTTTTATTCCACTGTAGTAATATATCAACGATAATAGTAATACTACTAACTAAATACAAAATATAATTATGCTAAAATTATAATCGACAAGTTTTGATGCCATTTCAAGCTCAAATATAATAAAATCCTAACTATTATAATATGCATTCCTATAACAATATAGTACGCATATATACACTACCATTTCATATTTGTGTCCACTACATATAATATTACAATAATAAAATACGTTCTAATAACGTAACTATAAAAGCTGAGATCTTACGAATTTAATTTTTAACCATTCATTACTTTAAACACTTCATACAATTAATTAAACACGGCCCTTGAACATTATGTCGGCCCGACAGTTTTACCACCGACAGACAGATGTTGCTATTCCTACTAAGTGACAAAGAGCGAGATTTCTCGCATTAGCCTGAGCTAATAGGTCTGCTAGGTCTGAACCTAGATGGTTGCCATTATAATGTGAACAGCGAAATCTGACAGTGACTGGTAAAACTGTTGAGTCAACTCAATGCAAACGGGCCCATAGGATTCGACAACCGTTACTTCAATTTCCCAGTTTTTGTGCTTGCGGGGGTTCATTTTATAATAATTATTGCTATCTTTACTATTTTAGTATTACAACACCACTTTACATCCTCACCTTACAATAAACTCATTTTATTCTATTTATCAAAAATAACATTAATAGTTGCCAGACAAATATTTTGTAACATTTTGGAAGTAGAATTAAACGTTTAAATTAAAACATGTAGATAATCATAATATACAATTATTTTATGATTTTTGCAATACTTAATTAATTTACGTGATATTTTTAAATATAGTGATGTGCCATTATGTTACAAGGTATATCAGGGCATCAAAATATGCCACATCCATTGAATCACATGATATCATAATGCGATAACCATTTATGCAACAGGAGCCTCATTTTATCGTTCATAATTATTTGATTGATCACGAATGCTGCCAATGCAATGTTGATCGTTTGAAATCATAATCATAATCGTCCTTTACGTCAAAAGGAATTTTTGCATTTAGCTGTCAATGTTCTTTTACATAACATTAACAACTATATTTATTTTATCATATTTCACGTAATTCCAAGTAAATTAAGATTGAATATTCTTGTGGCTAAACATGGTGTGGATGTATGGTGGAACCATTGCAGGAACTGAAGACGTAGACTCGGGAGCAGGTTCCTTCTCCTTATTGTTTTTTGTCTTTCGAAACTGAAATCCATTCTTTCTTAAAATTTTACGAAGAGTCTCCCTGGAGCCCTTGAAGTTTATCTCCTCCTTTAGAATTTGCAACAATTTGTTGATCGTGGGTACTTCTTTTTTATAAGCATAAAATTCATGAATCTTTCTTCTTATAACTTGAAGATCATATTCGTCAACTTCTATTTTCCCTTTGGTCCGTATACGTTTTTTGGGCACTCTCTTCAACATCTCAGGGTCCAGCAAACCCTGTTCAACGAGCCGAGCCTCTTTCACAATATTAAGAACAGTTCGTTCAGAGACACCTATAACAATGATAAATCTTATATGAAGCAATTTAAAAAATTGCAATTTGTGTTACTTGTGACATATATTGAGAGAATTCGTTGGAATTTTTGTTATAAAAGATTTTATTAATCAAGTAGCCATCATTGTACATGCATACATATCATGTTGCAGGTGGTAGATACTCTTGTGGTTCGACTCTGGTAGCACCACACCTATTTTTGTCTAATAACGACTAAAAGCACTGTTGTATTCTGGTGGTAAGGTTGTGATAAGGGAGGTATACCTATCCGAGGCATTCCAACTTCATCATCAGGAGTAGCAACACATCTACACCTTAGGTGGATTCTTTTTTTATCTGTGGTTGATTACAAATGTTCATGGACAGCAGTGACCGCGTACCATAAGGTGTAAATAAACATTATGTGGTTTTGTATATGTGGGCTATATATCTTATCATCATTTTTCTAATTAAAAGTGGATTTTAACTAATTTCACGTACATAGATAAGTTAGAGAAGTTTGTGAGACCCAAATCTTGGACCATAGGAATGTCAAAATTAATAATATCATTATCGCTACTCATAAAGTTGTATATGTATTATTACATATTACCAATACTACATATTGCAATTTATTTTCATTGAAATAAATAATTAGTACAGGAGCACTTCGGATTAAAAAAACAAAGAGCGCAAGATTTATTTGGGATTAAATTTATTCCTTTGTATTATTTTATTATGTATTTTGGATGCCTAGTTATTGTATGCTAGTGCTGTTTTTGTGGTCAAACTCACATTTCCCTACATTTAAGTTTTGCTAGTACAATGCACGAATTTATAAAGAAAGACGCTGTTTCGTTTGAGACCAGACCTATTATACACATATTATATAGGCACAGTGGAATATATACTGAATTTCACATATCGAAATTTAGGAGCCTTTGTACCGTAATAACAAGTTGTTATTGACGTATTCTAATTAAAGTGACTTAAATTGACCGTTTGTAGAGTACAGAAAGAAATCATCTAAGATTGCAACACTAACCAGTGGCCGCGGAAACTCTTACATACACTTTGCTGAGCGGAATAATTGGAACTTGCATCCGTTTTTCCTCGTCCATGAATTCTTTAACTTTTAATATAATTTCCCGCACCTCACTGGTTATATTCTTGGGCATGTTGTACAGAAATATTTAAATTTTGAAACAAAAACACGAACAGCATCAATGGCCGACTTGTTTAAATTGAACAATTTATTTGAAGCCAAATGTATTGTACGTCAAGAAGCAATTGTCATTGTCAATACAGTTCTCAGCTGTCACGAAATTCAGAAACAGATAAATTATTATTAGTTGTATCATAGATAAATGTCTATGAATTGCCTTTCTCCACAGAGTATTATCAAGATACACAGACTATTATAATTACATCATTGCGTTTCGTTGTACGCATAATTGAATTTAATTATAATTTATGTGAAGTTATTTCAATTTTGAGTGTAGGTAATTAACATTATTAGAGAAAATAAGAATCCACATTAAATGTATGTAATTTTGTAGCAATGAAATTCATCCGCTTACAACTTTAGTCCATAGAGCCCGAAATAATAGACACAGGACCCGATTTTATTTATTACATATTTGATGCTTTTATACTTTGGCTAAGACTATTTCTATATATTTTTAATGCATAAAATATATTAAAATAACTAATATTTACATAACTAAGCCAAGTAATTATTTACTAAGGGTCACTGCAAATTTCTTGTTGCCGTGATTTGTTACCACCGATAGTACTGCCATCTCCTGATGGGAGACGAAAATATTTAGATGCATACCGTACTCTAATTTGTTTCGTATTTCAGAAACTACGAGACGACATTAGATAGGTATTGGGTCAGCTAGGTATAGATTCTAGTAATACTCGATAAACACCAGTAGATGTCACTATAGTTACATCACTTCCAAAAACTTGGTAAGGAGGAAGGTACCTACCTAGACTTTAAAAAGCTAATAACTCTCGAATGAACTGTTAAAAGCGTATACCGATTTATCTGTCGACCGGTATACACGAACTACGCAAATGAAATAGAAATAATTTCGCCTGCATTCAAAACAAAAATAATGTTTATTGTTGTTTTAAGTAAACTATATTAAAAACTTAAAAAATGTAATTAAGTGGGCAGATATAATATGACATTAAATAAAACATACTACCTGTAGTAAAAACTATCATACTAAATATGGCGTCAGACCAAAATTTCGTAGTAAAATTTTTGTTGTAATTTGATTTTATCGCTAAATCTTTAGCAATATTCGATGAGGATGAAATGCGACCGTGTGGAGAATTTCGAGTAAGGTGTATTGTATGTCCATTTGTTTGCTCAATCTCTCCAAATTCAGGCCAGTGTGGTCATACCGACACATTTTATGACCAAGGTGTAGATTCCGCGATCGTGATGCACAATCGTCCTCGTAGAGAATGCGAAATAGTTTTTTCTTTTAATTTCATTAACATTCCCCGTACACGGGCGTGTTGCGACACCCCACGGAGAAATGACAACTTACTTTGCAAGAACTAGTACAGTTGTATTGTACAATTCATTTGTTTATTGCCTTACCGATGTTTATTCAAATGCGGTTTGACTTTGGGTCATCTATTTTCTCTGAAATTATAAAATCTAGGAAAAGATGTTATGAAATCTTAGTAAGTACTCCATGTGTTTTTTGAATAATGAGGATTACTACTATTAATTAATACTACTAATTTAAAAATGAATATAGGCATTTGTGTCACGAATTATAGTTAGGTTAGTAAACATAAAACTTTACTGCGTTTTAACGAAATTAAATAAGTTATAGTTAATAATTAAAAATTTTGTGTTTATATCCTCGCAAAGTTTCCCTTCACCGTTATAGTAAGGTATGCAAACATAACTTTGAAAAATCAGAGGTACGTGGTTCGTATCTCTCACCCTCTTATTGAGACGGGTTTAACCACTAGCCTATCACTACTACGTTATATTAGTAAACTGTTGTGTCACTACGTATATTTGACGCCTCCTTAATCCCGCCTGCATAATTCATTAGGCAAGTTGGAGACAGGTGTAAATGTATCGTGCATTGCAGAAACGTGCCTCATGCAAACTGATTGTCACCTGCTAAACGATTTGAATGTAATGTATTGTCTAGAGAGTCTTCAACAAATATACTTACGAATTTCTTTGTTAGTAAATTTATAATTAAGAGTACAACAGCATTGATAGCTTAATTGTTAGAAACTCGACCGCAGTCGGGAGGTTCGAGGTTTGGTTTTAAGGCAAGCACTCTAGTTTTTCATAATTATGCGCGGATTAGAAATTAATTAGTACTTGCTTATATGACGAAGGAAAACAACGCAAGGAATGTTGCACACTTGAAATTTCTTAAAAATTGTTCTTAAGTGCGTGTATAGTCTATCAATTCGCACTGGGCCAGCGCGGTGGACAATGGCCGTGTCAGGAGTGGGACAGTAAAAGGTTGATTATCAAAAGTATTTAAATTTATAAAAAAATATTATCTAGGAGTAACAAAACTAGAACCTACAAGGTATAAATTATGGACATGTGATTAGCGTGGGCCATGAATATAAGATTTCATATTCTATTCTGTGGCGTTAAGGTCATTGACCGGCTACACACTTATACTTTACAGGCAATTTATGTAAGGTTACGTTATATTTTTTTTATGGTAAACGGTCTTTGCCGCTCATGGACATTCGTAACCAATTCCTTTGAAAAAAGGTCTTTCTTAAAGCCAATCGCAGATGTGTTACAATTCCTAAGGATTAAAATGTTCGCTTCATATGTAAGTTAGGTATTCAGCGAAACGCAAGACCTGTTGCACGAAAAGGATACAGAGACCATCCCTGTGTTCTTTGGTATCACGCTAGATCGGGCCTTGGTCTCCCTGTAATCTTAGTATTGGAATAGAGTTACGGTACGCCTTGGTTGTCGTAAGAGGCGACTGAAAGAGGGCTTCAGAGGTTGCGGCGACAAAAGTGGAAGTTCGAACCGTCCAGCCAGCGACCCTGGGAAGGATGACCGTATGTGTGGCCGCTAATCGCCATAAAAACTCGAAGAAGTTGTAATCTTACTAAAGACCCGAATGGCGACCACGCTCAGAGGATTCTGGCCGTGTACCTTTGGAGTTATTTTTGGAGTCGTCTATATAGCTCTAAGGACGGTCACAGGGCAGTTCTAGAGGGGAAAACTCCACATAGCCAGGTGTGAACGAACTGTCGGCACCACTGTTGTGCCTATTTCTGCTTAATAACATACGCAGCTGTGTTTTGGTTTGAGTGGTGTGATAAGGGAGACGTTTCTACTTAGGTATCCGACCTGTATTAATACTCAATGTATGTTGCCTAAAAAGATCGAAATTTGATTATTTTTAGTACGCTTAAATTGTCAAACGTCGATCTTTAGTAAGCAAAACATTGTATAGATTGATTATTAATAACTGGCGTTAGTCTTAATTGTGAAAATTGGTTTCTGCTGTCAGTTTACTAATAGTGAACAATTAGGCAACTTGTATGATTGGCTTCACTACGACTGAAACATGCACGGTGGTTTCGGACTAAACTGAGTATGTACAATATAATAACATACAATACAGTAAATAAAGAAATTACTATATACTATTCTAAAGGTGGTAGAACCTTTTGTGGTTCGACTCCGGCGGCACCACCGCTACACTTATTTCTGCTAATAACAGCAGTGTTAAGCGCTGCTGTGTTCTGGTTTAAAGGGTGTGGTAAGGGAGGTAAACTTAACGAGGCATTCCAACTTAGTCCACAGGGGTAGCAACGCATCTGTGGTCGACATCAGTTGGGACTCTAGTCTTGTCTGGGGTGGAACACAAATGTTTGTGGGCGGCAGTTGCCACTTACCATCAGGTGGACTGAATGCTCATTTGCTACTCCATTGTATATATAAAAAAAAACATAAAGATCAAGAAACTTCAAACGTATACATTTTTTTATCTGTTATAGAAGTAGCAAACAAGCATACAGTCCAGCTGATGACAAGCGGCAACCATTTCCTATGGAAATAGACATCATATGTAGATGAGGTCACAGATGCGTTGCAACCCCTGAGGACTAAATTGGAACGCCTGGAATAAGTGTGTAAGTACCCTTCAAACCATAATATAAAAGCCCTGAATACTTCTGTTATAAGGCAGAAAAAGGTATGGAGGTGGTCCTCCGTAGTAGAACTACAAAGAGTTCTAACTTCAAACTAACTTAGAACTAATAGTACATAAACAACTTACTTTTATAATATCAGAGTCGAATGTAATGTTACATAACTATATTATCATAATATATGCACCATTACAAAAATCTTGCTAACTTAGCTTATATTTATATATAGCGAAGCAGAAAATAAAACGAGGTAATTTAGAAATCGCATCTATTAAAATACACCTTAATTTTATTAATGTGTATGTAAATAACAGTCAGGTACAATTACTTGCTCATTTTGAAAGTAATTTAATAGGATAAGGCTTATATTAACAAAAGAAATACTTGCAAAATAAATCGATATATACAAAAAAGTTATTTAGTAATGTCATTTTGTTCTTATGCTTTTCAAAAACCTTCTTAACATAAGGGTGCATAAAAATAATTCGTCTGCCATCTTGTGGCGTCCTCCACATTGGATTTAGGCTGACGTCATTAAGCTAATCAAGCATTGTCATCCACGCCAAACATGTTTGCATTTCAGCTTTGTTGGTTCCGGTTAAAATTTTGTTGCAAGATTTGACCTGCAACTAACTTGCAAGACGAGTTACATAAAAACTTCATCGTCAACTCATTACTGTCCTATTGCTAGGTATCTTCTTTTAGAGTGAGTAGGGCTCAGGCTGTAATTCGCCACGGTGATCAAGTGCAAATTGGTAGATTTCAAAAACCCTTAAGATTTTTTTAGTACTCTCAAATATGCATGCCTCCACACGATGTTTTGTTTCCCCGTTTAAGCAATAGTTCAAATTAAACTGGTGGTAGAACCCATTGTGGTTCAACTCCGGTGGCGCCACTGCCCCACCTATTTCTGCTTAATAACAGCAGTGTTAAGCGCTTCTGACTTCTGGTTTGAAGGGTGTGGTAAGGGAGGTAAACTTAACGAGGCATTCCAACTTAGTCCTTAAGGGTAGCAACGCATCTGTGGTCGACTTCAGTTGGGATTGTGGTCTTATCTAGGGTGGATCACAAATGTCCATGGGCGGCAGTTGCCACTTACCATCAGGTGGTATTCATGCTCGTTTGCTACTCAATCAAATAAAAAATATATATTGCACCACACTATTGATTGGTTTATCTTCAAAAACTTGACATCAATATTTCCCAGGGTTACAAAATGAATCTAAAGTAACATTAAATCGCTGCTTTCTCCACAGAATATCGTTATTGCGATATTGGTTTCATATTTGCAAATCGTAGCCTTGTAGCGAATTTGATGCAGCTGTAAAAATATATATCTTGTACCATCCATAAAACTTAATAGTAATATATTTGTATATAACAGACCAAGTGCCAGTTGGACTCACACATGGAGGGTTCCGTACCATCTAACTATATTTTTTTAAATTTTAGTACTTGTTACCGCAGTAGCTATAAAAGTATGTTCATTGTGAAGATTTTAAGTGTCTCTAATACTGTTTAATAGATAAACCGATAAAAGCCGAAAAATACCGGTTTCTTGTATGAGGACTTCTAATTTTTTTTTTTTATTTCCAGTATTCCACATACTTTATAAAAAAGTTAAGTATCTATCACTGACACAGTCTGTGGCGAAATAAAACCATATGAACACATTTAAACCTCCCATAAAAATAAAAAAACAAAAAATGTATAGATAAATATGGTTTTGTGTAACATAAGATTCGAAGTTTTTAGATATAAATGAGGCCTAAACGGTATGTTAGGCAGATGTTTCGTCAACATTTATACCATCTAACATATTATACGCGACCCCAATCCAAGTTCAAGTAGGAAGACAAGAATAATATTAACAATTACACTTTCACTAGTGAATGTTATTTTTATTACGCATGTCTTTGACTCTTAAGATTTGATGTGCCTCTGTTTTGATACGCACTCGAGCTCGTAATGTTTCTGGTTCATGAGCACATGAGAGCCTTGTTCATTCACACGTAGCACAGACACACATGACGCACTCACACACAAAGGCAACAGCGGTTAGGATGTGTTTAATGTCGTCCACGCCATTGATTAAAAAAAATGTCAAAATTTTAATTCAAACTTAATGTCAATAATCGCAAGTCTACGAAAGGTGGTAGAACCCTTTGTGGTTGGCCTCCGGCGGCACCACCGCCACACCTATTTCTGCATAATAATAGCAGTGTTAAGCGCTGCTGTCTTCTGGTTTGAAGGGTGTGGCAAGGGAGACTTACTTATCCGAGGTATTCTAACTTAGTTCTCAGGGGTAGCAACGCATCTGTGGTCGACCTCGGGTAGGATTCTAGTCTTATCTGGAATGGATTGCAAGTGTCCATGGGCGGCGATTGCCACTTGCCATCAAGTGGACTGCATGCTCGTTTGCTACTCCAACAAATAAAAAAAATGTGTTTCAGTATGCAGAAGAAGCGAGAGAAACTCCATAAGAAACATCTTTTAATGTTGTCATTGGACAACAAATGTGGTGTTAGTTGTGATACATGTGAATAGACACTCAGGTGTGTGTATTATGTGATATTATTTAGCATACTACTTGCTGCCTGCAATACGTAAAGTTTCAAAAATAAATGCTGTGCAAATATCTATTGCACACATTTTAATATTTCATTAAAATAAATTCACTTTTGTAACATGAAAGTACACGTTGTGTTTCTGCTTTTAATTATTCATAGACTGCGCGGTACATATTTAGAGTTACGATAGCATTAGAAAGACGCTGATAGCGGATATGTTATACATTAGGAACCTAATATTTATACACAGTAGAACATCTGCAATTTGAAATTCCGGGGAGCCGCCAAATAATTCGAATAATAGAGCTTTCGACTTATGGAAGATTTCGATTTAGATGAATTTTGTTAGGAAACAATTAAGTTCTAGAGATTACGACATATGCTAAGTAATTTTGAGTTAAAGAGGTGAAATAAATAAAAAATATAATTATTATATACACTTTTATATTTATTTCTAAGAAACATTAATATACTCTTAAATTCGGTTTCCAAATATTCGACTTGTAAAAGGAATATTTCTATGTTCGAAATACAGAGATCTAATTTATTATTTTCGAGTTATAGAGAGCAAATATGTACTGAATTTGTACTCACTATTTCGTACAAAGAGGATTTGGATTTCGAATAACGGATTTGAGTTTAGAGAGAGAGGAAAGTAACACAAAGGTTTTCCTAGTTTGGTTTTCGACTGAGTTTCGACTTAAAGAGGTTCTATGTATTTGTATAATGAATAATTTTATATATCAAAAGCCAGATTTAAATAAGTTTCAAAATGGAAACCAGGTCGTTAAAGTTTATTTACATAGCGTTATAGAACGCGGAGAGATAATCATAAACTGATAAGTATATTCAAGAGTTTCTACTAAAGAAGTGTATTAAAGTTTGAGCTGATAGGATCAATGAGATTCATATTTCCCAAGAGCAACTTAGATTGACTCAATCCGTATAGAGTGGAAAATAAATAACTTGTGACTTTCAAAGCGGGGTTTTCCATCTATTTCCTACTTCCTCTGAATTATTGTAAATATCGAGTCTGTTTTATAAATTATGATTACAGATTTTCGTGTTTATTACAGAGGTTTTATTTATTGAGTTTCTAGTCTTTTCATCTGATAGACTTTATAAAAAAAGTTTTGTCAAGTATCATCAAATACTTGGCAGTATAGTAAACAGGTACATTAAAAAGCAATGACCCTGTAGTTTCGGGACAAAATTAAAGCTACGGTATCCCCTGCCTGGCGTAAGAACCAACTAACAACGGGCTTTTAGAGATTCGGGTGGCAAGAGTGGGAACTCGAACCGCCCAACCGGCAGCCCCGGGAAGGACGACGGTATGTGTGGTCGCATACCATCGCATCTACCTGAGGAGGTGTGGGATGAGGTTAGAACTCTCCTGAGTAGCGCTAGAAAGAGGCATCGCGCTCAGACGACACCGGTTATGTTCCGATGGAGATCCCGGAGTCCTTAAACTAGCGCTGAGGACGGCCACCGAGGTGGTTTTAGTGTGTAAAAAATCCACATAACCAGATTTCGCTCCAACGGTACCGGGTACCTTTTGAAGGCTCCCCCCGTACCAAAACTGGTACATTAAAAAGGATAACATCCTTCACAAATACAAACAGTCTTCAGTTGATATTTTGAGCCACTTCTAGTGTGACAGTGAAATATCAGTTGTCTGCGGAACGTTGTTTTAGATACACTGCCTCATTTTAATGAAACGTTGGAAGATAATATTGCGACCTGTCAAAAATCTTAAACGACTGATTGTCCTTACTAATTAGAAAATTAATGGAAGTTTTGCCCACCGAATATCGAAATTTGACATGCAGGCAATACATTGGGTAGATAGGCTATTAATAGCGGACGTAAGTTGGAATGCCTTATGTAATTAAGTACCTCTGCCTTACGTCAAGCATTAAACCAGAATATTGCAACGCTATCTGCTGATGAAAGGCAAGCTATTACTATTCTTATGTGTACGAGATTTCCGAATAAAAAGATAAGAATTGACTGATAATTAGTAATTATTATTAAAAACCCGACTGATTAAAAATATAGCCTACGTCACTTTTATAATTTAGATGAATGACTCATGTTACACGTGCGTAACAACATATACGCAACATGACAAACAAACGTACGCCCAAAAATTTTGCCCTCCTTAGTTATTTATTTATTTGGCAATCTAACAGCGTTACGTAAAGATAACAATACAATATATAACTTAAAATAAGGCCAAAAATCAGATTACTCTAATAACAATTAAAAAATTGGATTTAAACTAGTATAATAAACTATTGAATATATACAATGTGTGTGTGTGCGTGCGTGCGTGCGTGCATGCGTGCATGCGTGCGTGCGTGAGTGCTTGTGTATGTTTGCGTGTGTTTGAGCGTGTAAATGGATGTAAATATTAATGTTCCGACAGATGCATTATTTTAGGAAGAGGTCTAAATTTGAGTACTGTTTCTTGTAAGTATCAGACACTCACTTACTTTTGAGTACACATATGTAACGTGTGTTTACGGTCAATCAAACGATGTGTATTTACGTTATTGCTGACTATCAATTTTATCTTCACGATAATTAAGCTCGTAATATCCGGGATTAGAAACTTTTGTGATAGATACATAAGTTCTAGAGCTATGTTACACGTAAAGACTAAGTTACATGTTAAGTGTTAAACTTGTATGTTTATTGTTAAGTATCGTTTGATATTCTGTTTATTTCCAGCTAGTGTTGTACAAATATTAACCCAGAAAGCGATAAGAAGAATTTCATGTGTTACGTAGCTCTATAAAAATTCAATAACAATTTGTACAATGTTGATGTGGGGATCTTTATTTTTAATCGACTTCAAGCAGAAGGGTTTAGTTATCTATATGTTTTTTTAGCATAGTGACTTCAAAAACAGCAGCAGTCATAGTCTAGTGATTGAAAGTACTCAGTATCTCAGTCAAGGTGTCCGAGGTTAGAATCCCATGCACGCATATCTGATTTTTCAAACTTATGTGCGGATTATAAAAAACTTATCAGTTGCTTTATCGACGAAGGAAAATGTTGTGACTGAGCATTTGAGGTTTTACGAAAAAATAACGTTTTCAAAGGTGTGTGAAGTCTACCAATTTGCACTTGGCCACCGCGGAGGACTAAGGCGTAATCACTCTCACTCTGAGAGAAGACTCATGTCGAGCAGGGAGACTGTAATCGGTAAAAAACAAAGATGCGCTACCATTCGCACATAACTTCGAAAACTTAGAGGTGAACTTAGAGGTTGAGTGAACTCAATTGAGAGGCTGGACTACTGCAATTACGCGATATAGTATCGCTATGTTACAATGTACGATTTATTTGACATAAATCAATACTTTTAGCATTTAATGAACGAATTGTGGCAATATAAAATTACTTCATGCATAAGTGTGACATGTCATTCGGAGTTATATAACAATTACTTGCAATGAACTTACTAGGGTCTGGGTTACAACTCGAATGTTTCATAAACGTTGCCGCTTATTTTGGTTTGAACTTTCATAACGTAACGATTACACAGGAACAGGTTTACTGCCTTATATTCTCTTGTTGCCTAGTTTACGCTAAATGAGTTTATTGAACGTTGGACGCAGTTTCTTCTATACAATATTACTGGTGGAGGCAAAAGTTATGCGTCAGCTATATATGTTTGCATTGAAGGGTATCGTGGCAGATAAAATTATATTTTTCTATACAGTGTCAGGCACGATCCGTATCCGCCGTGTTACGGATTACGATACTTTAATTAAAAATGTCATCATCATCATCATCAACTCATTACTGTCCCAATGCTGGGCACGGGTCTCCGCTCAGAGTGAGAGGGATTAGGCAATAGTCCACCGCGCTGGCCAAGTGCGAATTGGTAGACTTCACACACTTTTTGAAAACTTTTTTTTTTCAAAGAAATCTCAGGTGTGCAGGTTTCCTCACGATGTTTTCCTTCACCGTTATAGCAAGTGATAATTAATTTGTAATACGCACATAACTTCGAAAAATCAAAGGTGCGTGTCTGGGCTTTGAACCTCGGACCTCTCGACTGAGAGACCGTGACTCAACCACTAGGCTATCACTGCGCCAAAGCCGTCAAAGAAGCGTGAATTCGACGTTTCTTCAGAAATTACAGGTACCGAACAAAAACGGCACAGCGCTTTATTAGATTCTTTAAATTTTTACTTCGTTAAGCGCTTTTATTGCTTATTGGCGTTATTGGCAATAATTTGTTTCAAGAAATAAAAGCCTTTTATAGTATCTTCAGTACATAATACGACGGAATACCTACTCGAGTTGAATTGTCGAGATTTCTATTGTCGCAATATGTTGGCTTGGATAGATCTTTTGTCGGAGAAAGAACGCGTATTTTCTTTGAAAAGCTCGCATTATTTCGTATATCCGTCTTAACATTAAATCAGTCAGTCTTTTAACATTATGATAGTGTTTTGTCTATGTATCTTTAAATAAATAGACATGTGCGAGTCGAACTCACGCATGAAGGGTTCCGTAACATCAATATTCTACTATCTATAGTACTTAAACAAGATTGCTGACGGAATACAATGTAGATGTCGTTGCCAGTAACGAAGTGAAAAAGTAATGAAATTAAAATAACTTTTAAAATACAAAAGGATTTTTGTTATAATTAATATTAGTATTTGTAACTATAACAACCATGGCAATCCATTGTGAAAATTTTAACTGTCTTTCTATAACGGTTTAATATTTAGTACAAAAAATGCTGACTAATATCGTGTCCTTGGATGGGGACCCCTTTTATTTTTTAGCTTTTCTATGTCCGAGGTGTGTGCCTGGATTGAACCTCGAACCCCCGATTAAGAGGCCGAGTTTAAATCAGGCTATCACTGCCTTAAATAGTAAAAATCTAAAAGCATTAATTAATCTACACTTATATTTGAAGACGTATTGAAGAAATTAGCTAGGTACCATGAATTTGAATCGCCTTTTGTTAAACGGTAACAATTTAATTGAATAGAATCTTTTGTTAAAGAATGAAAGGGTTTTCTGTTAGAAACGGCCTTGCAAGATCATATTTTGAGACACCTTTGATGTAATAATGAAGATAAATATTTTTTGTAGTGCATCTTGAATCAAACCACAAATGGTTCCAGCACCATCACAAAAAATAAAAAAAAATATTAAATTAAGAATAAAATAAAAAAATAAAATCGCAAACGGTTCTAGTACCGTCAAAAAATAAAAAATATAAAAATAAAATAAAAAAGCTAGAGTATAACTACACACCTTCAACCAGAATACTATGTCTCCCATTCCACGCTCTTCAAGTCAGAATACAGCAGCACTTAACGCTGTTGTTATTAGACAGCAACAGCTGTGGCGGCGGTGCTGCCGGAGTCAATACAAAAGGTTATACCATCAAACAGCTGTGACCATGCTGCTACCGGTAGCAGCATCGCCACAGCTGTTTGATGGTATAACAACAGCGTTAAGTGCTGCTGTATTCTGACTTGAAGAGCGTGGAATAGGAGACGTATTTCTCTGAAGCATTCTAGCGTAGTCCTTAGGTGCCAATGCATTTGTGGTCGACCTTTGATAGGACTCCGTAGTCGAACTATTAGAGATTTTTAAACCTCCAAACTACTGTTTGCTAAAAAAAAGTCCATTAAGAGAATGGTTTATGTCAATACTTACGTACAAGTCTTAATGCAGCGGGTCTGCCATTTGGGCCGTAAAGAGAGCTCTTACCAACTCCGGCTTGTCTCTAATGATACTTAATGTCCATTCATGCCTCATTAACTTCAACCCAGTGTAATTGCGTGTTTTATCCTCCCTTACAACGGTTGCCATTATGCCTCTATTAGACCCAGACTCTGTGTGCAAGTTATTTCCCGTCTGTCCATCCACTGACTTAACGGATCTTGTAAACCATCTCATAAAAGGTACTTTGTATCTAGTTGTAAAGGGCAGTAACAAATTATTATTTATTTTACTTTTGCCTGTCCTATTGATAAGTCTAAAGGTGGTAGAACTCTTTGTGGTTCGCCGGCACCAGAGCCACATCTATTTCTGCGTAATAACAGCAGTGTTAAGCGCTGCTGTCTTCTGGTTTGAAGGATGACGCTAAGGAAAACTCACACATCCGAGGCATTCCAACTTACTCCTCATGGGTAGCAACGCATCTGTGGTTGACCTCAGGTAGGATTCTAGTACTTATGTTGGTAGTTAGAAAACTGTTCAACTTTATTTATTATTTTTGTATACTGTGTCGTTGACTTGACTATTGCCGTTTGTTTTTCTGTCTTTGTTTTGTTTACTCTATACAGGGCAATAAATGATTTTATGATTATGA
>DWRA01000598.1:0-23013 GCA_018250295.1 Spathilepia clonius | reverse complement strand
GGTTCCGATTTTTGCCATTTGGCTACGGAACCCGAAAAATACATATATTTGATGATGCATTACTTAGTATAACCTATTTTCACCCGCCAGTATCAATTTAGTCGCAGCAATTTGGCCTGGGATCGAATCAGAATCCCAGCGAGATCGTGAAGTGTGATGTTATAAAACTGCCGTAGTTTATACTATTTTGTACTTAGATCGACGTTTTAACAAAGTAACCTTTCACCGCTTCAATGCAAATAGTAAGGTCAAAGTATAGATTTAATACTTGTTGTTAAAGTACAGGTCCAAATAATTAAAATTACTTACCAGAATTTTCTCATTGATGCGCTCCATTTCTTCATTGTTCTTATCCGCGAAAAAATAGGCCGTAGCTAATATGCCGAGAATAATACATCCGTAGATCAGTGTCCTTTGTAAGCGTGACAGCCGATTCCAACGCTGTAACAAACACATTATTTTATTAAGCGAAAACACAAAAAACATTTCACACTACAGGCTACTTTCACCATGTTTCAATAAAGTCATTTGATTAACTAATTATTTTACTGTTTGTATTAGATTTCCATAAAAAATTACCCAACGAAAAACACACAAAACAACTTTTAATCACGAGCGGAACCGTATAGGTACAAACCCCTATGGTCGTCCTCAGCGCTTAGTGGAGGGCTTCGGGATCTCCAACGGAACACAACCAGAGTTCGCACTCATATCTTCTGGTGTTTACAACGGTGTGCACTATACATATCGTCGACCATCCAGGGGTCGCTGGTCGGTCGGTTCGAGCTCCCACTCTTACTGCCCGCAACCCCGGAAGCACCCTCTTAGTCGCCTCTGACAGGTTAGACATACCGTAACTCTATTCTGGTCCCGAAACTAAAGGGACACAAAATACCTAAGAGCGAAGTTTCTCTCGAAAATCTCTGCTTCTAAAATTAGGCAAGATAGCTCCATACTTTTATATAAAATAAATTATATACCAAATATAGCCTTATTGTCTGTAGGATACATAACTTAGTACCTACCTTTTACGTATTGAATTAAAACTTCAATTAATTGCTGATATTATCTCCCTGTCTTCGACTACAACTTTGATGTTCCACTTTTTTAACTTGGCAAGTATTTTACTAATCCGTCTGACAGTGTTAATACACTATTATTAAGTTAAGTTAACAACTACATAATGTTTAACCACTGAATACTCTTAAGAGCCTTACTATGCTAAACGACTCTGTCACTTAATTTTAATTAAGCTCCTAAGTTGGTACTACAACCGGTCAAACGGTTACTCATAAAGCTAACAACTAAAGAGTTAGCCGAGAGTTTGTTAGCTGCCAGTGTTTAGTTTGTTTTAAGGCTAAGTCTTAAATTTATGTACAGTGCAAAAGCCGAAACTTAGTAACTTTTTGCTTTTAAGTCTACATCTACATTAATGTCGATTAATGTTACCTTAAGAATGACGATTATTTAACCTGAAGTTAAGGTAGTGTAGCAATTTAATGCTGATATACTTATATTCCCCATATTAGACTCAAAATTAACAGTAGCGTTTGATGTGGTGCATTAGCTTTAATATTAATAACATGGTTGACTGGTTGGTTTAGCTACTGGTCAACTCCCTTTGATCACTTGCTAATGTAATAGGCCTAAGAGAAATCGATGCCATATATTAGATACATATAAATTACATAGTATATTATCGTATACCTACTCCTATATAAGTATGTAGATTATCCGTAAACCGGAATATTTAAAATTGAGTAACTGCTTTTCTGACCAATATTTATTTTCCACTGTGATTAACTTAATAGTTTATTCTGCTAATCTTTCTTGCCTCTTTGCTGGATTCGACAATGTTACACTTTATACCTTCAAATAAATAGAGACGTATTACTTATTTTGAACAATGCTACCCTCTTCGTATTAGTTTAGGACTTCCGATCCAGTATTGCTATGTCAATAATGCTGTCATTGGCTGTCATGTTTACCGTTTGATCAACCACAACGTATCTATGCGATGGTTCTCAAAGACGAGACATTGCTTTCAATGATCCGTAAGGCTTTTGTCAACAGCCAACATCCCGAGTCGATAAAAAACCCATTGGTCGACATGACGACGGTATTCATTCAGATGCAACTTATATTGACCGTGCACTTGTAATGCTATTATTAAATTTCTGCCATTTGACTAAGAAAACTATAGATCTAATGTGCACGACACAGTGAAAGAAACCGTATACGATTCGGACCGACCAAGTATATTGCAATGAATACCATAAACCTCATGTCATCTCTGCAGTTCTACTACCTAAAATGCAAGCTAAAATTAACCCAGTATAACCAACATCAAAGTGAAGCTTAACCCGTCCTTACGTGTTGCAACTAGTGTTGTTCGGGACTTTGTTGTTACAATGTCCATCACTTTAATTAATTTGAAAGTTCTTTGTTGAAAATTCTCTGTTGCGAATCTAAAGCTCGAGTGACAGCCTTAAACTGAACTACTTTTGTCCACATGTCGTTTCATTGAGATACATTTGTTTCATCTTATTCCTGTTTGTAGTGAAATAGACGAACTGTGGTTAATTTACATCTACAAAGTATGTCAGGTCAGACACGTGCAGTGACAGACAAAACAAAGTGTTCTCCTACACAATATGTATTGACTTATTTATATGTTCCGTAACAGAGCCGCGCGGTCCTACCTAAATATTGTATAGAAAAATATGATTTTGTCTACCATCGCCCATGTCAGACGCGGTCAACGTGTGTAGTTATAAACTGAGGACTGAAACTTTCAATTTAATATAAACTTTTAACTCACCCGCTGCAACCATCGATAACCCCACTGTTGTTCAGCGTTGAAAGGTCCATCCCAATCGTTCACGCCAAGCCCGAGGCCGTCAGCCTCAACACCAATATGAATGTCTCCTCGCCTCATCTTGTTACGTTTGCGTAGCTTTTGTTGGTTTAAAGAGAAGCCGCGAGTACGGTCGCGGTTTCTACCATGATTCTGGAAAATTAAAAGCATTTTAGAACTTCACTTAGTATGATTAAATAAATGCTCAATATAGGGATTTTCCTTAAATAAATGTGACAAATGGGCAATCAGTTCATCATGTCCAGTAGTGTCAACAGCCTAAAGATATGTATAATCTACAGTAATGTACTAGCTCGAAACGCATGGTATAAATAATATTATTATCGTCGATCAAATTCAAAAGTCAAAGTCAAAGTTAGAATATGTCAAGTATATTTGCATATGATGTAATCCACAATTTCAATTAGAACACTATAATGCGCCTATTGCTGCTAAGAGATAACAATAGGCGTAGCGTCTTGAGTATGCCGCCTAACCATAGACGGTTTTTCACTTGCAATAAATATATCGACCGTACTTATTTCCAGTCACGGAAAATGAAGAAATTGTTATGCTTAATCGGGTCGTAATGCTATGACCATAACCATCTTACGTACATATGTAGGTATACACTACCAGTCCAGTAAACATATCTGTAATTCGAAATTTTAATTATATCCATAGATACACAAGCTTTATAAATTAAATAGTATATCTCTTTCATGCCATGAAAAGCAAAGTTACAAAATGTTCCGAAAATAATATGAAAAACCGATCCGAACCGTAAGCTCTTGAAATTTTCGTAATTGATCGTGTAATTGAAAACCAGCTGGCAACGGCTGATATTAAATTGATATGTAGCCGGTAGACAGGTTGAAGCACTGTCTGAACGTCCACTTCAGTTGTAGCGAGAAACATTTTCATATCCCGTTGCACACGGATAACATGAGTAAAATTGTTTGTACGTTTGTGATTCCGAAATATCTGTTTTTTCGTGAACTTAATGCGACAACAATCGAACAAATTAACATAAATTTATTTATAAATACTATGAAGCATGTATGAACCACAAAACCCCTTTTGATCAGTGAGGGTTTTAGGAATAAAATGTGAAAATGGAAAAGGAAATTTAAAGAAACGCACACGTCTCTCAAAAACGACAATTTCAGAAATCAATGACAGAATATCAGTACATAAAAATACATCTTATAATACAATTTGACAGAAATTAGGGTTATCTTGGCCAATTAACCCATAATTTGCCTTTAACTTTTGTACTTCATATTTGATATCTGACAGTTGTTAAATTTACAGTATGAATGTGATCAATGTTTTTTGTTTACTATATTTAATTCATGATTTGTTACCCATATAAGGTAAACATACGCTTTGTTTTTTGTGCTTCGTTTCCATGGTTTAATCTTTATACCCATTTGCACTGTCCTTCGTGAGTACAATATTCGTAAAAAGGAATCGAAAGTACTCGCATCACATATTAATATATATTGTATATACACGAGCGGTCCACACCTACGTCGTTTTAGGCACAAGGGTAACAAGGGATTTTAGTAATAACTTAGTATACACTATTAAACTGTTATATACTAAGACTAATATATAGTATTGATATACATATAAAATTAGCCCTTAGAAATAGTTTTACTTATAAATATTTTTATTTTTTCATAACCATATCTATGAAACGTAAGTTGACAGGAGGGCATTGCCGATCGCAAAAGCTCGTTAATTGTATAAGCCTATTTTCATGTCAACAATCATATCGGTTCTCCATTTCGTAATTTTTTAATAAGAGTTAAGTGATTGGACATTTTGCCGTTTTCAATTGTTTCGTAGTTTTAAAATAGGTACACAGCCGTACACATATGTATATGCTCAACACGCCGTACCTACATACATAGGTTTCAGCAGACAAGTCAGAATAAAAAATCAATTTTGTTCCGATTTCCTTGAATGGCGACATTGCTCTACATTTACCATATACATGGTTTAAGCAAATTTCTTGTTCTTATATAACCCCACAAAGAAACTGTTGTAGGTGCTACAAACATGAAAAGAAATGAATACCCACGCCACAATAAAACAAATTATCATAAAACAACAACTGACTGCTGAAGTAAACTAAGTGAATAAATTAGGAATGTTACGGATATAAAAATTCGGGTTTGGATATAGACACAGAAGTATGAAAAATGTTATACATACCAATTTCTTAAATATGGTGGTGGATATGGTATAATTTTGAATTTACCGGTACTTTCAGATATTAGCAGGCGGGGGTATTGCGTCGGCTCGATAAGGCTAAAATTTGGCAGTAGGTATATGTCTCATTTCGACTGTTCCTCTATTCGAGATATTTAGTAATTTTTTTGTAATTTTTGTTCGCCTCGGTATAGTGGTACTGGCTTTTCCCGTTTCATTTATTTATTTTTATATAGATGGTCGGTTTTTTATAATAATTTATTTTCTTTGTTTTCTTGGGAGATCGTACTATGATAGGTAGGTAGGTAGTAGGTAGGTAGTAGATAACGCTACTTTAGAGAACTTCCCTAACCAATACATACAGCAAACTGAATACATACAGTAGCTTTGACTTATTACATACGATATGTAGATAACGTCCGAATCAGACAAGTCCCTTTGTACACGCATCAGATGCAGGGACGCCTGGTTTTCTAATTAATACACCACTCAATTTGCACGTTGTCGATTAATGTAATTGGTGTATGTTATTAAGCACATACCTACATTATATACAGAGTGAATTTTGCTGGTGTGCGGCGAGGGCGGCGAAATATAAAGACAAGGATTAGCGAAAAATCTTTAAAAATGGTTATGGAGGCGGGTTTTAATATAAAAAGCCCTTTAAATCTCAGATTACGGATATGTATTAAAATCAATTGACATAATATTGACGATTTGGTTAGTTAAGATTTAGTCTCAGAATGTGCGAAACCTATATATACCTGCCTATATATGTTGTTTAATTAAAGGTCTTTCTCGCTGGGCGACTATATTGTCCCGTGAAACTACAATTATTCAATACATACCAACCAAATAACATAAAATCAATTTTTACATAATTGTTGAGTTGATCTAAACAACCCTCTAGCCATCTCCGACATCAGGGAAGGTAGAATGCTATGTGCAGAAGGATTATTATTTACTCAAATACAGAATTTAAATTTTGGAATGCTTCATTCCGAACACATTCCATCGAAAACGTCTTACATCATGAATAATCACACAACAATCACACTCATTACAATTTACTGAAGGAACTCTATATATAGGTATAGATAGCTATCCGTATCCGTATAACTATAGCTATTCAAAATTTTATACTAATCAATTCTTTAATGGGGCTGTATTTTTTCCTGGGGAATTTTCACACATTTTCTACAACAAAGGTAGTTGATTTGTTTTTGGAAAACTTTTAATTGGAATTATTCAAAATGTACCCGGTGTCGGTTTTTTTCTTATACATGGAGTAGCATACGAGCGTGCAGGCTACGTGATGGTAAGACAAACCAGAATACAGCAGCGTTTAACGCTGTTGTTATTAGGTAGAAATAGGTGTGGCGGTGGTGCTTCCGGAGTCGAACCACTAAGGGTTCTTCCACCTTCATGTATTGCCGTGGTAGCGACACTGGGTTAAGTAGGATTTTTACTACCTCTCTCTCTGTCCTCGGCGATACGTGGAAATTTCTGGAATGAATTTATCCGAAGGAACACAACCGGAGGCCTCTGAGAGCATTGCCCCGTCTGGTTTCGCTCAGGTGATAAACACACCATACCGTCCCCACACCGCCTGTTGTTAACAAAGGTATAATACCACAAATACCGTCGTCGTCCTTCCGGGAGATGCAGGCCGGTCGCCTCTTATGACGGGTAGATGATATCCCAGCCCTATTTTGGTCCAGAAACTACAAGGACAAAAGCAAAAGTAGCCTAAGCTACTCATTATAACGTCAACTGTTTGCCAATGAAAGTCCCTCGAAATTTGGTTCGGCCGTTTCGGGTATTACGCCAAACAAAGACATCTTTATAATTGTTTTTCGTTATAGGGATCGTCTATACTTTCACATGCATTTAGTAAACATGCTATGTTATAGTGATATTACAAATAGACACTTTAGTTTTATTTATCTGCGTAGATTTTAAATAGGAATAGTTATAGTTGTCAATAATTTAGCGTTTATTGAAAAAGTAAATTAAAAGGTCACTAGATATAACGGAAGGACTAGCCCGGAGCGAGAGAAGCTAGTCGGATTCTATTTATATCCGGATAAAGTAATTAATTCATCACATCATCTAGACAATTTAGTCGTTACATATAATAACCAGTTATTATGTATAATAGCAGTTTTATTCCTTAACATTATTAGTTTTGTAACATATATATACGTGTATGTACACGTATCAATTTATAGACATTTGTTCTCAAAAAAGAAACAAGTCACTTACATGAGAATATAAATAAAGTTTTAAAAAGAAAAATGTCGTTAGTCGTTCTGGGTTTTTACCCATTTAATGTTCAATCATATAATGACCTATGTTGGTCTTAAATGTGATAATGACCATACATTTTCGATATGTGCAGGTGTTTTACTATAAAATTGTGCCGTACCGTAACATATTGTAGTTTTTGGTAAGGCAAAAAAACTAGCTCGTTGGATGTTTCGCTTATTGTATAGATGTAATTTTTCGAAGATAACATTAGTCGAAGACGACATGCGTCTTGAATATAATTGTTGGAGGATCGGAGTATGATGAGAAAAATTACTTTATTTATTCAATTTATTTTTACAAGCAGGCAGGATATTTTTGGTAAGTATTATTGTGACAATTATAACTATTTTACAACAACAGCAATTACTTAACAGACTAATCATAAGATTAAAAATAAGAATACCTACTTATTTATTTGGGCTTCGTTACCATCAAACCATTATGTCACAACGCTGAGTATGGTTCACCTTTCTTCTTTAGTCACGAGGTTTTCCTTTATACCTACAGCGAACGCTAATTTATTTCTCATAATATAGAATTTTGTAAGATCAAAGGTGCGTGTGCTGGGGATTTGTACCCCGATTCCTCATTCAAAACTTTCGAAGAAGACTTATACGAATATGACAATTATACAGATATTACGTATAGATACACCCAAACATTAAATATTCATATTTTTCTGAAAAGAGAAGAAATCGCACACCGCTAGCTAGCAAATATTGTAAGTAGGTATACAACAAATGTAAGCGCAAGAAATAGCAGATAATTCGCGAGAAGTTCGCAACATTACATGTTTTAAAAGTGGTATAACCCGTCGTTGTTTATTCTATATAGGTCCATAACTTCGTTATAACAGCCATGCTAAGTGCTGACATCTTTGGTTGAAAGGGTGTAACATCGGAGTCACACAGAGGGACATGTAGACGTGGTATTCCAATTTGGTCTTCATGAGTAGCAGCCGGACCTGAGTGCCGATCTCACGTAAGGTTTCAATCCTATGTAAAATTGATTACAGACATCCATGGGCGTTGGCTGCAGGTTCGTTTGCTACTGCAATTTCATTTAAAAAAAACGAGTAGATACACAACGTGATTTGTCGTTTATTTTTAGTGAAACTGTATTAATTTGCTTTGTAGTCCGACGTTGTAAATTTTAAAATGCAACTTTTATTTTTCCTTTGTTTCAAATGTACATTTTATGCATTGAAAAAGTCGCGTCGCAAAAATCTGTCACAAAAATCACCGGAACAAAATTCAGAGAAAAGTTAGCGTTGCCTACTGAAATGAAAATCGCCGAATTAAAATGATAACTTTTTTAAAACATCCGGTTTTTTTTGTATTATTTGTTTATTATAACATTACATTATTATTCCTACTTTGTACAAACTGTTTTAGCACGTAATAGCAACGCTGTATATTTTAACACTTTATTATTAATAATAATAAAACTTATTATAATACTAAAATAACATTTTACAAACACAGCCCGCGCAGGAAATAGGAACGCCACAATAGCAACTTAACCCACTTGGCTTGGTAAAGAAACGCGCGATTCGAATCGTCAACGACTCAAGGATCTCCGATCGGCTAAAATCCTGCCGAGGAACATATACACTCCTTGCGTGTTCTAACTGTTCTACAATAGCGACTATTCTAAAGAACTCTTTGCCCTAGTGCCTACATACCAAACCGTATGAGGTTTGATATTGTACTCGTGGCGGTCCTTCACTCTTCCACAGTTAGGTTTGCACGATAATTTCTGCCCTGAATGGTATAAGTTGTGAAATGACCTTCTTCTTGAGATGTTCCCGAAGTATTATAATATGGGGCTCTTCAAAATATGTGCAAAAAGAGCTCTTCTCCGAAGCCGGCAACGTATTGGCTGCTCATCTATTATTTCAAATGTCGATGGGCGACGGTGACCACTCTACATCAGGTGGTTCGTCTGTCTTTTCGTTAGGTTAGGTTAGGTTAGGTTAGGTTAGTATATAATATATTTTGTAAAAAAATAACTTATAGGTTGATGCAGTAGGTCAGTTCATAGTTCTCAACATTGACCTTTCAGAACTAAATTGGGAAATCGTGTACCTCACTTTTTGGGATGCTACCTGTATTTTATTTTAAGTTTTGTACGTAATTTCGGCTAATAATACGTACTTTTGTAACTATTTTGGCTTTCGAATAAACAGGCTTTCGAAATAAAAACAGTTCGCCTAGATTTAACAAAAATAATTTGGGTACTTTATAGTAATATCTATACACATTGTAAACATGGGTTTAAGGCGTTCTTCGATAACTAATGTTTGGTGGATGTCGGTAGAAGCAACACAAATAATAGCAAATTAATTAATAATGAAAGTAGAAACTAAAAAATAATACTTTATTTCAGACGTCATACTTTATTTTTTTATTATAGATAATAAATATTTCTTTTTTCTTAAAAAGGTGACAATTCTACTCACATAAAAAGTTACGAACGAAAATTAGCAAGAGATTGAAATCAGCGGTATAATCGTAGTAGGTAGATACCTAGTGAAACTGTTTATTATAAATCGATACGTATGAACTATATATTATATAACCGTTTCTGGCGACATCCTTTTAGGATCTACGTAGGAATATAGTTTTGTTACAAAGTAATATGATAAATTATTATCATATTAATCATCATTGTTGTATAAAAATATCCGCAAAGCTCTTTTATATACAATGACGCGTACAAAGTAAGTAGGCATATAACATAGAAGTAACTTGTAAACAGCAGGTTAGATTTGAAAGTAATTTACGTTTTGTTATAATCCCTACAAATATCTAAATTAATATTTAAAAAAGACTGTGCTTACTCTTATTTAATCACATTGCGCGCACACGGAGTACCAAATCTGGCATAATAAAGTTAAAGTTCGTACAGAGGAGTGCAGAAAGATAAACTTTATTTACTTTAATACAATTTCAGTGAATCTCAAGTTTAGTTCTTATATGTCTTTCATGTAGTTTAAATGTAAAGTACACTTTATGCGGAACAGCATAGATTAGTAGATTACATTTATTAACCTTGAAAATATTAAGGTACGGACGTAAAAATTTAATGAGAAATGTGTATATCACATAATGTAGCGGACAACTTACTGTAACTAGCGTATGGTACAAACTTCAGGGTAGGAAATTGAACCACTAAAGGCGTGAAATGGGGATTAAAAGTTTGTCTGTTGAGCGTTGTTACTCTAGATATACCTAAGTTAAGATGCAAACTTATCGAAGTCTTAAGTTTCGAAGGAATAAACCGTTGAAAATAAAACTTAAGGGATTTCATCGTTTTACACACATCTTCTTAGAGGAAATGTATGTACGGGTAGTACGAAAGCCGATAATAGTCATTTATTTTAAGATTTTTTACCGTTATTTAAAAACTCCGCGAAATTGTACCTACCAGCTCAAAGGCTAAATAGCCTACACGAGTATGAGATATTTTAGAATGTACGTTATATGACAAGACAGGTTAAAATAGTCAAATATTTCTGTAATAATCTACACTTAAATGTTAAAGACCTTTCTATAAACGCCCCACACGTGTAGTTAAGATGAATTTTTTTTTTGAGTGACAGTTCTACGTATGGCGAGCCCTCCCCCCCCAAATTTAATATGTTTTTTATTTTTGTACATAATTCGGAAAAAGTGGCGGTGATATACGGACAGACAGACGCACAGACAGACCTGACAAATCTATAAGGGTTCAGATTTTTGCCGTTTGGGTACGGAACCCTAATTATTTATATACATTTTGTCCGTCTGTGTATCGGTCTGTCACTCTGTTTATTAACGCTAATTCTCGATTTTCGTGATATTATGACATTCTTGAATAACCATTTACAATCAGACATCAGACAAAATAGTTTAAAAGCGCAACACTTTTTCGTAAAAGTATTCTTTCTTGGGATATAGCTCCCAAATAAGCAGAACCTTTTCTTTTGAAGTTAATTTTTTATAACATCTCATAATAGAACCACTCCACCACCAAGCAATTCGGCTTTCTATATCACTATCTTCATCAAATAAAACTCGGCGGGTTAAAGATACCTTTACTTTATGGCCTTCTTAATTTCAAGTCTGCAAAGTACGATTTCCATTTGTTCCTATTAGTTATGAATTCATTTCCTTTTATACGTTTCGAATTTCTATTACTTTTATTGAACGTATCTATTTTCGTAACATGATTTAGAACGCGTCCAAATTATGTAGAACGTATTTTTCCATTTCAATTCTCAAGACTCATAAATTCAAAATCCGTTTCTTAACATTTTCACTGTTCTTACCTAAATATGGAACTACCTAAGTTACTGAACATAGATTCGGATTGGATGATGATCTCAAGTCTTTTGGTAAACCAAAACCAACAAGATAACCTCTATATATATTATAACCACATCGCTGTTTTTACACTATATTTAAAACTTAATTGTGTTTTATTGATTAATAGTATCTAAACAGCACGATTATGTATATACTGTAAGAAAATATGCGATAGTTGTATATCAGAAATAGTTGGACCTTGGTCCTTAATTGCAGCAACTACGAAAAGAAAATTCTGAATTAAAGTTATTTCCTAAGTGAAATCCCTGGAAAACACCTCCTTAGAAATTACTTCAGAGAATTTCTCTTCATTCCATAATAGAAACCATTACAGTGCACCTTTGGGTATTGGTTTAATAGTAGACTACTCAGAAAAACTAAACCCATAAAATGCTACTATTAGTACATTCATTATATAATTACTTATATCGTAACTTTAAAACGTACAAATATTTAAAAATAAAAATTCAATTTATTTGCAGTTTAATAGTACAAAATTGTTATGTGGCATTCCTGAGAAATACTTAATGGTAAAAATTTTATGTTAATAACGGTTAAAAAGAATATCACTAGTAATCATATAAAGTAGTTATAAAGATTTAAAAAATAAAGTAAAATACTTGAAATGTTACTTGCTTTATTACGATTGCGATTATGATTACGCCGCCGTCGGGACATTGTTCTTTAAAAGATTTAAAATTCTCAATTCACAAAAAATCTAATTTTAATTTGAACGTGACGAAATCACTAAGCGCCGAAATAATCTGTGTATTCATTCACACACGACCGATCGCGCCAACGTACGAATAACTTATGATAGTGTCTCATAGCCCGTGGGCATTGGGGTGGGGGAGTACGTTGTGGGATGGACTGCAAATTAATACCAAACCACGCCTATAACAATATTTTTTTTATTCATACAGTTAATAATCATGAGGTATCGATCACCGTTTAAAGAATTCATAATTATCATCATCATCACCGTTGAAATCCTAGTAGGTAGTAAAAACCATTTATTTATCAACCATCGTAATTACGAGACATACATTAGATTAATGTTATACTGATTTAAATTAGGTGAGGTTAAATAAACTAGGAAAACTCAAATCAACTCAGGCGTTTACATCAAGTCCAATAAATTGTCCAAGTCTAATAAATTGTTCATTTACAATTTTAACACATAAAGCGTTTTAATATTAATGCTTTTTTATAAAGAGTTTATTAGGATACCGGTTATTGTTTTCACTTTACTAATGACTACTGTTCCAAAAAATTTGACCAAGAGATACGTTGGGTAGCTTTGACAAAAAGAGTCCATTACTACATTGAATCACATTTTCATTAATAAAGACAGTTTCTTTCACTACACATTTTCTTGATTGACGATGTCTCGACCACGAATAAAGAATCCTATCAAACACAAAAATACAATTTTGTATAACTCGGTAATTTACCAATATCTGTACAAATTAATAAAATTAAAGCGCCAGTTTTTACAAAGTAACTGTTTTTTACTACTACGTTTGAAACTATATACGATACTCATAACAAAAAGATATTAATATTTTTTTCTGTCTGTCCCTGGCACATAGCTGATGTTATGAGGAGTACTTTTATTACAGAAAATGTTTTAGAGTTCCGCATGAAAAAATTAAAACCTATTGAACCTACCAGGCGCGCCCTATTTTAACAGACTTCAAAAAAGGAGGAGGGCCTCAATTCGTCTGTTTCTTTTTTTAATTTGTTGTCTCAGAATTTTCGACTGGGTGAACCGATTTTGATAATTCTTTTTTTTTAATGAAATCTGGTGCTTCGCGTCGCGTGTGGTCCCATTTCGTGAAAATTTGATTTTTTTTAAACTGTTGAAGGTGTACCGTTTCTGTTCTATTTATGTCATGTATCCTTAGTTTAAGCGCATGTATAATCGCAAGGATCAGTTAGGATAAAATAAAAAGAAATCATATAATATATACATATTTTCCGTAATACATGGCATTTTTACGCTGTTGTCATTTCTCGACGACCTACGACGACGTTGCGACGCCTTACTCTTCAACAAGAAAATTTAGCTATAGTTAACTTGCCAAAATCCTAAATTAGGTAATTTAGAGAATTCCATATAGGAAACCATATAAAACGAGTAATTTAAAAATTAAATAATATTATAACCGAATATTTGGATAATTTTCATAATTAAACTTATTTCGTGTAAAATTTAAATTAAACTTCACTTATTTCGTATTAAAATGTCATAGCCAGGCCTCTCTGATCAAGTAAAATTTTTTACGTACTTACGAGATTCGGTGTACAATTATTATTACAGTTGCAAAATATATATCTACTACTAAAAGGCAACGGTTTTTTTAAATGTTTTAAGTGTTTTGATCTCTTGAACATATTAGCAAACGTTTATTGTGAAAATAACAGTAACAATGAAATCCAATTGATTAAATTGATATTTTCGTGCTTTGTATTTCGTACGTAAATGATAAATAAAAAATGTTTTAATGTGAAACCACAAATACACACAAAAACAACATTTTATGTCGGTTTCTAGAGACAAATGACATTTTTTGGAACAAAGCGTAAAGGATGTATAAAAAAAGTCTAAATAATAATGTCAACGCTATAACTAAATTCATCAATGAGACATCGGGCGTCGCGGTAATTGTCCGTAGGCGGCGATAACCACTTATATTATTGTTATGCTAATAGCTAAAATTACCCGAAGTAACTTAAGTACCTGATATGATTTTTTCCAACAATAAATATAATTATATCCCAATATCTTCCAAAGATAAAAATTTAGATACAATCTTTATAATTCAAGAGACACTGTAGACGAGTCCATCCGCGTACACTTCTGCAGACGTTTTTTTTTAGTTTTACACAGTAAGAACCTATTTATGTGATACTCTAATCAAAGTTCTATTTTAATATCATTTTTTGGAAGTCTGTCTCAAAGTCCCAACTGATTTTGACACTGCTATTTGCTACAGTGGTTTAAAGTATTTTTTATTTGTCATAAAGATAATAGTCATTTACATGATTGTTGTTAATGTTCATTGTTCATTAAGTTAACTAGGAAAAGTGTAACGACTTAATGTGTGTAAAAAAATTAAATAATCAATGGCCGCAATTTATAAAAATTGTCATACAGGGCTAAATTACTAGTTCACTAAATAGTTCTTTTTCTACTCTTTTTAACAAAAAAATTTCCAAGCATCAACTTCAACGAAGAAAAGGGATTATAGATTCTTTATATTTTAAGTGTGTGTATTTATTTGCAAGTTATAATCTGAGAAGGTTTTTATTCTCACTTACTTACTTTACTTGAAATAAACAAATGTTATAAACTTTTGTGAAGTATTATCTATCTTTGACGGTGTGATAAATATGGGAATTTTAACTAGGAATCTTAATTGGGATGCGGCCCAATGTGAAAAATGAAATATACATAACTTATGCCATATTATATTTATCGCAACATTAAAAAAAAATTACATTATTCTTTGAGAAACAAATAATAAACATTGTGCATTCATAAAATATTAATTGTTTAACCTCATTGCCTAGATTGTACAACATAACATGGATATTTCATTGAAAAAATTCCACTGAAAGTTCTACTCAGCACTAAATAATAATTTTTTACCTAATTATATCTAATGTAGTTCTTTTGTCACCACTCTATAAATATGAAATGCCATATGAAAAAGTGTTCACTTATCAATGTTAAAATTATTCTTTGGAAGAGAGTAAATGCTAAAAATAAAATTACTTAATAAAATGATATAACAAATTTTTAGAAATGTGCATATTAGTAATTGGATAAAATCAATTTTCGTTTTAAAGGCTGTGTAGAAATATACACACCAGACCTATTGAGATTTAAAAAAAATCTGTACCGTTAACCTGGATTCTTCTTGCTTCGAGAAATATGCTCACTCTAAACGGACTGGTGTAAATTATATTACAAAAACAATACTACTGTATTATTGTACTAATTTACAGAGGCAGAACATCACTGTATGAGATGGAACTTTCAAATAAAACAGTAATTAGTTTACATAAATGCAGAAATACGGTTAATACTTTATTTTACAGGTTCAACACAAAATTGAAATTGTTAATAAAAATTCATATACTTTTATTGCGTTAACATTAATAAATCATAAAATTAATAAAGACGTTTAAAAATAGACAGAAACAAAAACTTTTGTTTAATGAAATAAATAATATTTTAAAATTAAATGTTGTAGCAAAAAACACAAATAATGTAGTCGAGATTATTCATTTATTACTCTAGAACTAATTCAGGAAACGAAAGTTAGAAGATAAAAACAAACAAAACATTTATTATTAACCCGGTTAGACATTAGTCATCTTTATTTTGTACTTACTGTTTGAAAAAGGTGATCTCGAAATTCTTCCGCCGCGAAGAACTTTTGCGTTGTTCACTGAGTTTTTAGCAGAAATTTACTATTCCACGTCCACAAATTTATAAAATGCACCGCCAAACACAAGGGCCAAATGTCAGATAACTAGGAATAACACATAAAAGTAGAGAATTATTTTTTGAAACCCAAAGCAAAGTTCGTGAAATTTCGTATCCGACTTTACAGCACGTAGTCAGATTGCGAATTCCCGAGATATGCACTCGGGACCGGGATGCAATATCGACTGGCATCTGGGACCTGGAAGCTCTGGAACCCGATCTGACACTGACAACAGTGTTGCAATAGAAGATATTTTGGATTTGCCACTCATTTTTGGAAATTTTGATAATTTCATGTTTACATAAAAAGTGTATCTAAAATTGTCATTTCGAGTTTTATTTGACGTTTTTTGATAGCATACACTGTTTTTTCAAGCTAGTAGCACGCACGCTTTTTTACATATGTAAATGCAATATTTTGTACCTTAAAATTTGTATTATTATGTATTATTCATATTACTTAAAAGTATTTATCAATATGTTGTGTTGTGTCCATTAGTTTGTTGCTCAATTATTTTCCCTAAACGCTAGCAACACTCAGCCATGTTTCTAATATAACGGTAGCAACAGATGCACAACTCTCGTAACAATATAATCACACAAGTATAAAATTTAAGGCGGCAATGGTTTTTTTACATAGTGAACTAGCAAACGAGCATGCAGCCTTCTGATGTTAAGTGGCAACTGCCGCCTATGGACATTTGTGATCCACACGAGATATGAATAGAAACCCAACTGAAGTCAACCACAGATGCGTTGCTACCCCCGGGGACTAAGTTGGAATGCCTCGTTAAGTTTATCTCCCTTAACACACCCTTCAAACCAGAAGACAGCAGCACATAACACTGCTGTTATTACTCAAAATTTAATGTGCGGTGGTGCTGCAGGAGTCGAACTACAAAGAGTTCTACCACCTTTAATGTATTAAAATCAAGTGTAAAATTGTGGTTTCATATCAAATCTGGCATTCTTTTTTTAGGTGCATATATAGTACCCACCTTTGTAAATTCAAACTCTTTTATAAGCATACGCAAATAAAGTTGATCTGCCACGTTTTGCGGAACCAATAATATAATGTTTTGTGCGTCGCTGCCGTTTGTATTAAACTAACGCTTATCATTTTTTTCAAACACGCCAAATGAAGTATATTATCAAAAATAGTCAATTGAAGACATTTTGAAAACATCAATTGATCATAGGAAGATTATGATAAATAAATAAAAATGTATCCTTGCTGCCACAATCGCTGGCGCTGTTAGATACTTTCACATTTTTAAACTACATTATATCGATATAGATATATATATTGATAGATATAGATCTTTTTTACTAATTTATATCTAATATTCATTTAAGTAAACAGAAATATAGTATTAAAATAATCATTGATGGCATTTTCATAACTACTATATTTATTATTATTATACAAATAAATAAAATTGAAGCGTTTATTTGTAATGTCAAAATGACCTAATAAATACCTGTAACAAAATACAATAATTACAATTTGGCCTGTTTGTTTAAGTCAATCCGAAATGGCTGGACCGATTTTAGCAAAATTTACACTGACAGGTAACTCATAATTTAAAAAGAAACATAAGATACATTTTACTGTATGAGATATTAAGTTTGTAGTACTGCTAGCTAAGTAATTGATAAAATATTTATGGGTACCTAATTAAACAAACAGCATGCATCTAACTGAGAAAATTTAGTATATTTTTAATAATATTCTGATATTCCAGTCAAAACGATTTAATTATCGACAAAAAATCATCGAATATGACTAATTAATCAAACACTTTGGTTTGATATTAAGTGAGGGATCGCTCTAATTTGTATCGTGGATCATTTGCTGGTTTTTATAAAATTCATAAAGTAATAAGTGCAAAACAGAGTATATTTAATATTACATTACTTTCGTTCAACGGGTATTATTATTTAACGATATATAATATAATATAATAACTAAATATTTTGAGAATTATAATTTACAAAAGAATCACTTTATCACATAATTAGGTGTTATGTTGGTAATAGTAGTAACAGACCAAATTTACACAATATTGTTATATATAATGTATGATGTATTAGTGATGTAATTTCAGGGTGTGAATGTGTATCAATCTTTATAGTAACTGAATCAGTCCATTTTAAAATGCAATAATGCAGTGTTTTATTAATTTTTCCTTAGCCTCATTATGTAAAAATATATATCAAGACCCCCGATTTCGCGCTATTTTTAACCCATTTTATTAAGTAAATACATACGGTATATTACAAAATTATGAAATACGTTTAAATGTTTTTAAATTTTTGATGATTTTGTTGCTTTTTTAACAAACACGCAATAACAACATACAGTATTCCAAGAAGACTATAAAATTATGAACATGCCTAAAAATAATACGAGCTTGCTTATGGTTAGCCACCAGAAAAATAATAAAAAGTCACAGTTTTTTAACCCATATTTTGCGTTAATCGATTTATTATTAATATATTTGAATGTGGCGCGTAATTTTATAGTAACTTGATTAATATTGTTCAAATAATATAAAAAGGATTTTTACCTACTAAATTTAACGAAAAGTTGATGCCTCAATCGGAGTATTGGCCCTTCCCGGGGAATAAGGTAGTAGAGAATGTGGACTTTCACGGAGAACCTTCCTTATTAGTATGTATCTTACTTAAAATTAATACAATATGTTTCAATAGTGTGTAGTGTAGTTTTATTGTTTCGCTTTTTTTTAATGTATAGAAGTAACAAACGATTACATAATCCTGATGGTAAGTAGCTATAGCCGCCTATGAACACCTGTGATCAACTCCAGATAAGCTTATAGTCTTATTTGAGGTCTATTACAAATACATCAGGGGTAGTATGAGGATTGAAATGTACCTAATGCCTGCGACGAATATGTCTCCCTTACTACGTCCTTCAAACAAAAGATAGCAGCGTTTAATCTCGTTGTTATTGGGCATAAATAAGTATGGTAGTGGTGGCCACGTCATCTTTTAGTGTCAAGCAAATTACAGATAAAATGTGTTGATTCAATAACGAGCGCAAGAAAAATGGCGGTATTTCTATTCTCTGCGTAGTTTTCTCTAATACATGAAATATAAAGAAAGGAATTGAGTAATATTTGGAATACTTTAATGTCTTGTTGATATTCATGTGAAACCTACATATATGCCGTCATTTTTTAGTACATGCGTTTTCTTATGGAATCCAGTATAATTTAATTTTATTTCATCGGTAGTTTTTTTCTTATTACCTATACATGAATTGCTAAATAAAATGTTGGTCATAGCAAAAACAGCTGGGGCTAATGGAAGGGGAAGTGAAAGAAATCCAGATGGAATTGGCAGCGATCAAAAGGGACCGAATGGATTTGCATGTTCGCAAACAGAAGTACTCGATGGTGGTGAGTATACTGGGGAACTTTGAACAACAATAGTACGTACATACTAATCGGAAATGTAGTAAATCACGCGGGAGGAGAGGGGGTAAAAATTCAATATGAATTTTAAAAAAATTAATCTCTAGGCCGACCGGGGGGGGGGGGGCAGCAACTTTTACCTGCTTCCGCTCGGCGACGGCTGTAAATCGAATCGTGTAAGAATATAACAGTTTAAAAATTAATAAGCAAATAATACATACTTATATTTTTCTTTCGTATAGGTAAATGATTAATACAGGGTGTGGATTTCCTTTTCGCCTTAACGTTAGCTAACAAATATTTTACAAGCAAGAAATTATTGTATTAAATTAAAGCATAGCCGCTAAGTACTTCTGGAGCAAATATTTTTTTAAATGTTAATATATGACACGGATAAATAAAAGATAAGGTCCGAACGAAAAAAAAATCGACTGCGATCTTTAGTTCTCCGAAAAAATTGTATAGAGGAAAATCTGTTCAGTTCATGCACAATCTTTGTGTTTTTAATGTTTCGCTTATTTCTAGGCATACATTTATTATCATATTTATATGTGATTATTATTTGTGATTTATGTTTCTTTAATATTTTAGGAAGAACCTGACGTAGTTGTTAAAGATAAAGCAACTCTTAGGGACAATATAGGCTTGTATCATGGTGACGAATCTACAGGGATTCCACAGGTAATAATTATTATCTACCGTGATGGTCAATCTTAAAGAAAATACTTAATTCCCTTAAAATACAATGAATAATTGACTTTATACAACATAAAAAACAGTGGTTGTAGAAGTATAACATTTTATCCAGGAGTTACATATAACACACAGTTAAGTATAAGATGAGGGTTTCGACAGTTCATCGCCTTAGCGATATGTGTGAAGAAAGTTTGTTACATTAAAATTTATAGTATGTTTTCTTTCTTTCCACTTTCCTTTTCAGTAAAAATATAAATTTATATCGTAGTTTAGAGGTAGCGGTAAGCGGATCTACCGGTCAATGAACAGCGCCTACGCGATATCGCGAGCTAGTAGAATTGGAAAATTATTGCTATAAATGTTTTAAAAGGCGCTTTATGATTTTATAAGAAATATTGTGAGCTAGCGTAGGTAGGCAAAATGATTGCAAGTTTTATTTTGTATCGATTTTACTTAGTCCCCGTCTCATTCTAGCTAGTGTTAAATTTTATATCTGCTTCCATGCTTCGGAATGTATTTTTAAACCGTCCGTAGTTAGTATTGTATACCGGTTGTTAATATTTATATACCTACCTAATAGTCGTTAAATCGTTTCATAGTCATAATCGATTTGAAAATAGTACTAAAAGATCGTACCACTAAACAGTTCATTAGTAGCGGAATAGAGTACGCTTCAGGTCTCTCCAAGTTATGAGACCCTTGCCCAGCAGTGGGACATACGACGCTTTGCAGCCATATCTAATTTTAATGCTTTTAAATCGGTTTGAAGATTGCGAAACTACGTGAGGAGTTAATCAGAGCTAAGAATGCAGCAGACGAGGAGAGGTTTCAGCGAGAGAAATACGAAGCGCGGTTGCGGGATCTCGAAACCAAGCTCGGCAATATTTGCTGCTCAGGGATTGTGCCTGAGAAAGTACGTATGTTTTCCTCTTTGTTTATACATTTGACATTATTTTTTATAAAGAACCTCTCAGAAACTATTAGTTAGGTAAGTAGGTGAGTGTAAAATGTTTAGTTAAAAGAATTAAAGTAACTAAAAGGACTTGTTTCTTGCATTGAAAACCCGCAAGTAGGTACTTGGATATCCGTAGCTATATTGACTCAAAAATGTCATAAATATTCCGCCTGTCTAGGAGACCAATTTAGTACTCGGGCATTCGTTGTGCCAGCTGATCACAGGTCGTTTTGTTAGATTACAATTTTTGCTATAGGTAAACAATATTGCTATGGATGCTTTTAAAACGCATTTCATATTTTCGAATTACAAAAGATGTATAAAAGAAACTACAGGTAATATTTTCTTTTAAAATGTGTCGAACAAAATAAACTGAAATGAGACTAACGTTCTCTGGTATCAAAGTATACAGTGCCGCGTAGTGCGAACACGATATTAAAGCAATGCTTGTTAGGCGTTGGCGCATCTATTTGTAAGTGGAAACTATTGCAATTTTCCAATGTAACACCGGACGCCTTTTTGAAAGTAGTTTGGCATCATGTTTCAATTTTCTGTTCAAAAATGAACTTAGGTACAGCAAGCACATTTACAACATTGAGTAAATTTAATTTCAAAAATAAATCGTGTGTAAAATTTACAAACCAGCATTTAACCAGCGGGGTGGAATATGGCCTAAGCTCCCCATGTAATAGGTGATCAGCAGTGGGATAGATATGTGTGCGTACGTGCCAGGCTCTTTTTTGTGTGGTTTCCACAACAAGCTTAACTACTTCATGATTTATTGCGACTGAGTTTTCTTCTTGCTACTTGTGCTATTTAAAGGTGGTAGAACCCTTGGTAGTCTGTCTCCGGAAGAACCACCACGACCACACCTGTTTCTGCTTGTGCCGCAAAGCAACAATATTTTTTTTATTTAACAGTAAGACAGCGATAGGAAATTACCTCTAACTGTAGAAAGAACAGAGCTCTGAACTGCAACCTATTTTCGTTGTGGTCATTATTATAAGTACTAATCTGCGAACCTTTGCGTCATTACCCTATTACAAAAAGACGTAATAAGAGTGTTTATCGAAAACTTTATAAATGCAATCATAGATCGTTCAACGGTTCACAAGAACGTACGAATGCATATAAGACATGTATTTTTTGAAGGAGGTATAATGCTTTTGTTATTGGACTCCAGAGGTACCACCGTCACAGTGTCTAGGAACACTATCCAACATGTCTAGATACACTTTCCAACGAGAAGGCGTTTTAACTTATTATTCAGGAGTAGCGTCTATATCTTACCACACATAGGACGCCGAGTAAATAGTAGACATAAAGGCAATTGGATCGGCGCTTAAAAGTCTGCCATAAAAGAGCTACAATTATGCATCACTTGATGTTTGGCTAAGCAACAGACTAAATGTAAACAAAATTATTTCAAATAATTATTCCAAATGTAAATTACACTATTCCAAAAACTATTCCAAAATTACGCTACAAAAGTATAAATAATGGTAAAAGTACATAATTATATTTTACTTGTGCGTGGTGTGCATAGCAGTGATAGCCTAGTGGTTGAATTACGGCCTCTCAGTCGAGGGGTCCGAGGTTCAAACCCCAGGCACGCGCCTCTGATTTTTCGAAGTTATGTGCGTATTACAAATTAATTATCACTTGCTATAACGGTGAAGGAAAACATC
>DWRA01000597.1:0-23022 GCA_018250295.1 Spathilepia clonius | reverse complement strand
AGTAGTGCCAGTGTGCAGGCAGAATTCAAGTACAGGATCTCTTACGTAATAAACTTTATATTATATATATATATATATATATGATTCGTACATATCTGTTATTATTTAGACTAAATAACCATATAAATTAGCGACAAGGGTAACGAGCTACATGACAGACAGCGGATTTACAACACCAGAGGAGTCGCCAATGCGTCGCCGCCTTTGAAGAAGCGCTCTTTTTGTACCTTTTCTGAAGAGACCCATATCGTAGCGCTCCGGAAATACCTAATCTAGCCTCCTTACCTGGTTACTATTTTACTGTTATTTCGAGTGGAAGTGCACCGAGTGAGGCTCGATTTGAATTATATGAAGATTCAGAAACTACAAATAATACGGCGCAAACATAGGGAAGCTGTATTTGAACGTTGAAAGATATTAGTAGCGAACTCACCATGGTAGTCTTGGACAGGTCCTGCTGCGGAGCCGGCGGCGCGGAGGGCTGCGGCGCGGGCTGTCCACGGAGGCCCTGCGCGCCGCTCTGCGCAGCGCCCGCGCCCGCCAGGTACGCGCCCGCCGCGCCCGACGGGTGGTAGCATTCAGCTCCCGCTCCTGTAATCACGTCGCCTTCAATGCATCAGTTGGACGCTGGGGTTACACCACAACTTGTCACGGTCTGTGCTTAGTCGTTGCCCGTGTACGTAATGATATAAAAAATTGGATAGTATAATGAAAGATGCTCGAGGCCGGCCGCATGACCTGACCTCCACCAATAATAGCACTGGAACTGAAAATTGTATGTTAATTTTTTTATAATAGTAGCGACATCTGAATGCGAAATATGACACAACAAGCGAAAAAGCTTAATACACAATGTTTAAAACCAAATCACACATCAGTTCTACCATACTTAAGTAACTGCAAACTATGATAGCAACACGACGTACATTTCCACGACTCTACATACATTGCAAAATAAATTTTCAAACAATTTTCAATCCAAATATTGAGCGTACAATTAAATAAAAACATGTTTTATAACAATCATGTTAAGAGGCAGTTTTATGTTGTAGAGCCTTGAGAATGAGAACCTTGCCATTGTCGGAACGACGCTGATAAATGTGAAGGACATTTCACCATACTGCCAATCGTATCGATCTGTTCCGAGTGCCACCTTGCGGCCTGCTTTTATTTAGAACTCCATCACTAATGTGTTATTTTATGTAAATTACCTCATTGTCAAATATCAAAAACAAATATATTATTGTTACAAAAATGATAAACACATTAGCATTAATTGTTTACAATTCAAAGCGTAATCTATTTACTGATAAATTTAACGTGATTAGTTAAAAAAAATGCAGTTTGCAGCTATAATAATGTTAAAATAACAACCATTTATGTCGGTCACTGATCCTTCGTAATAAACGTTTCCATTATGATCCTCTACCAGGTCTACGCTACTTTCCCTACTGCCGGGAACCCAATATTCAATTTCCATGTGTTCGGTGGAAACTCACTGTGTGGTGTTGACGCCCGTGGATAACTGTGTTGCGCTAAGGAAATCACTTGAAAATATGAGAAAGACGTATGACGCACACGTGTCGCACGAAAAGACGTTTGTTTCACGGTGCGTTATCCATATCGCCACGAACATAAAATTTCGCAAACGCAAATGAAAAGCCAGGCCCGCGTATTGCAAGCACTGTTATCGGGCGAGTAACAATGGCACATAAACCGCATCGTGCACGAGTGGCCGGGGTGAGGGCGAGGGGCACTTACTGGATTGCGCGAGCAGGCGGTAGTGATGCGAGGGCATGACGCACGAGGAGGCCGAGTAGCGCGAGGCCTGCTCCAACTTGTGCGCCGAGTGCGGCACGAACTGCACGGAGAGCGCGTTCACCTGGCTGCCGGAGCCGTTGTGGTGCGCCGCCGGCTGCGGCATGCTAAGCGTTGTTTGTAAACTCTGAGCGCCGTCGAGCGCGCCCTGCTGCGTCCCGCTCGCGCAGCTATGCGACAGCTGATTCAAGGAACCGTTACCACCTCGGAGCGCGACCATCTTTAGTTCATGATACAGATCCTTCAAGAAGTGAGCGAGCCAAATGTTAAACCATTCCCAGAACAACGGCGACACGATCATCGGCATAAGGCGTCGACTGATATATTTTATACCATAATATTATTCCAAAACTATTCTCTGTCTAGCGAAAACTACTTATTGCATTCGATATAAATTCGTAAAACTATATGCGAGGTGAGGTTGATCACCGAAATTGTAAAACGTTATACAAAAATCGTCGTACGGTTACGAGTGAGCGAAACCTATATCGCTAAAATATTTGCAATCCGCATTCACAACTTTAATAGTAATTTAATGCTGCATGGAGAAAATCGATAAGGAAACGGCGCGCCACTTCGCTCCTCGCTCGCACTGAATTTAACGTCACACCGACACTTTCACGACAAGATCACGAGTTATCACAAAGCTCAGGTATTATTTACTTCAAAATACTATTTTAAAACTATTATTTATTGCTAATGAATATAATGTCATAAAATCGTCCGCTCAGGATTCTACCCGATATACATTTCATGTAGTTCCAGTGAAGTGGTACAGAGGGAGTGACAGAGACGAACGTATGTCGGCGTTCATCGCCGCGATTTTGGGGCGGACTCGGAAACTCCTCGGCCACCCCTCGTGTATTCATTCTAAAATGAAAAAAACGACGGAGAGTAACATCGCTTCTACGTACATTGCTGCGCGTTGTGCGCGGTCGGTTCATTCGGGGCAGCGAACGCAGCAGTGTTTAGAAAACGCTCGTTTTTCACAGACGAATCGAGCGGCGAAAGCCGTCGCGTCGCCAGACAAGGGGAGAGATTTTATTTTCCGAGGGTGACATCCAATGTTGCCAGATACAATTCAAATCTAAGCATACATTAAGCAAAATCAATTTTGTTCTTTTAAAAATGAAGTGATTAAGTGTAAAAAAAATAATTCACTAGGCGTTTTAGATAAAATTACGATGTTACCACGTTACTTTTTCTCTAGGTAAATGATTGAAAGATTAAAGGCATTTCATACATTTTGACGTATTTAAAACTATAAAAAATAAATTACTTCTCACAGAAAGTGTACATAAAAATATTGAATATTGTAGCAAAAGAAAAGGTGTATATTATAGTTGAATCACATAAAAACAATATTACTTTAATCTCCTAGTATTGCCAGTTATATATAAAATAGACGATGACTTTGCAAATTTTTAATGATAACCCTTCGCAGAGTTCAAGGTAACTATACTTTTTTATAGATTTTGTCCTATGTTCTGATTGGAGAAAACAAGGAGATTCGTTGACGGGAAATTCTCACTCTTCACTCATGTCCCCGAGCATCCACTGACTTTCTTAGTAAGTGGGGTTAACAGAAAAATGAGGTTAAATAGTGCGGCTTAGGGATTGGTTAATAAAAACGTTAAAAAGTAAGGTTAATAAAAATTACATTATCGCGAAAGGCGTATGGAAAAACATCAATTATAAATTATACGAGACATTTGTTTAAAATTTTCCCATTTTATTTTATATAAAACTACATACCCCGGAAGCCGAAATTTTAAGAAAAAATATTAGTATTGTGTCGTTCCCGTCCGACGGAGACAGGATAAGCTTCAATTGCTAAATATTTGTAAACGATTGAAGTATTGGCGGTGTATTTTTTTTTTACTTGAATTCATACATTTAAATTGTATTTTTACTCGTAGATAATATGCATAGAACATAATAAATATAACTAGTATTCGCTTCGTCGTAGAAATTTGATGTTATGGAAAGTGTAACGTTTTTTTTTATTCAAAATGTTCATAAATGTTAAAGTTAATCAATTAGTCAAAATTCGACCGTGAAAAATAATCATAAATTCATAAGTAGGTTTATTTAATCAACAGTATTCTAAACCAGTTTCTAAACATAAATAAAAAACATAAACACATAAATAACAAAAAAAATACATATATATATATTTCATTAATTGTTTTTAAATCAAACAAAACAAAAAAAACAGTTTGCCAAACAAAAGAAAAAAAATTGTTAACTGTTTTGTCTTAGCACACTCTTTTATAATGATTATGTTAATAATTATAAAGGACAATTTATATTTATATCCATTAAATTTAAAGAAACAGTTCCATTTATTAAATTTCGCGGGCAAATTGCAGAGGGTTGATAGAGCATCCCACGGGGCTAGTGGCTAATATTTGCGTGTGTGCAACACGGCAAGCCATTCGAACACCTATATCCGTACTTTTACAATACTATAACGCATGTCATCCATCTTGTAAATCAATCAGTTTCGAGCATGCACCACTCCCGGGTGTTGTTTTATTGATATTGAACAATAAAATATGAACAATTGAGCTTTTCATAACTGAACACTGTGTGAAAAGTTGCCGATTCGCGATAAATAAGTATTGTGAACGGAATTCCGTCGCGTTTCCAAATATATTTCAAGTTCAAGGTAACATTTTGAGTGCGGTGCGGCAAGTGTACCGGTGGTAATAATTAATTATTAAATACGAACAATTTTGAGACGTGCCAAGTGAAAAGTGCATTTTACTTGGTTTACATTGAATTTTAATAGTTAATGGGACTCGATTCGGTAACTATTAGTTTTTGTTCCGTGCATTGTACAAAATGTAAAGTTTCGTGCCTCAAAATTTATTATTAATGTATCATAAGAATGACTACCCTATCAAATAAATTATTGCTAGTCATTTCGTGATATTTTTATTCATAAAATGTAGACCCTTAAAGTTAATAAACGATTATAGCGTTAATAAACGATATTTATGGATTATAAATATAAATGATAAATTAAAATTTGCATGATGCATTAAAATATAATTACTAATTATATACATACATTGAAATATAGAAACTATTATGATACGTCACGCCTATATCTGTCATTTTAATGCAGTTATCGCTTCGGTCTGAAGACATCTATGAAAATCGATAACCAAAACATTAGCTCGCTACCACCGCAGCGCTGTTCGAGTCTACGGAGGCGTCGGTAGAAATAGTTCACACAAGTGCTTTCCAGCTAAAATATCATTTATAAAATTGATACCTAGCGTACCGTACATTCAGCGGTTCTTATTTAAGGATCTGTTTATATTGTAACTATTCAATTTGACAATTAGGTACTTTTAGTGGCGCAATTCTGAAGTCGGCCATTACATGTGTTTATTCTACACAATCACTATCAATATGCAGTCAGTTTATTCTTATTTATTATAGTTTAGAAATATAATTTTGTGTTTAAGAGCACCACATATGCAGTTATTTAAAATGTTTGACAGGTATTCGATTTAAATCATAAGCCACTTAAATAAATATTTTTTTCCAATGTAGTTTTTTCTTTACTTTTAGGTGGATGTACGCGGGTTATTAAAGGATACAATCCAGGGGATATTTTGCCTGCAATAAAAGTAAGTACCCATATAAAAATTTACCTGTTATAATAAAGCTTATATTTAATATTCACATTAATAACATTGGTATGTTGTGTGCAATTATTGGACAATATATCCGATTAGCAGAGATTAAAAGAAGATCACTTAATTACAATCAATTTGACTTTAAAATAAAGGTTAAATAGAAAAATTGAATTAAAACTTCATTATCACGAGCACAAAAACACATTTCACTACGAAATAATGCAAATATGTATTATTTTAAAAATGTGTGTTAATTTAAATAGTATTTTAAATTTTAATTTTAAATTTGAACAGTTTTAGATTTTCACACTTATTTTTTACAAAGCAAATATATTACTTGCGCAATAATGTATGTATACACTGTACACAATACCTGTTATGATTGAATCTTGTTAGTTCTTATTAGCAGAATCCCTCGCACATGAAAAATGTTGATCTTTCATCAACAGTAAAATATAAACGCGTAGACTCGTTAATCACCTCTCTTTTTAGACAACTTCCATCCAAAATTGAATATTAATTAAATCCGGATAATTTCAGACTAAGACTTATTCGGACGTGCGATTCTTACAGAGAACATTCTCGTACTGAATGTTTGCAGATTTTCCGTTAATATTATTTAAATAAAGGAACAGGTTACACGTGGTCCCCTCGCGGGGGCTAAGATGTTCAATGTCAGATCCACCCCTGTGAACTGTCGTAGAGCTTGTTGTAAAGCGAGATTGTATAGTTGCGCGTCCTGTTTATCGATTTCCCTAAGTTCCACATAAACGTGCCCTCTCCACCGTGGACGACAAATTCAAGTTAATACCACCCCTCGTCTGTCGATAGCGGCATATATTTAAATTATTTAATCAGTTCATCGAGCACACATATTACATATGGAACGTTACGAAACACCGAGCGATTTGAATTTGCTTATCGAGATAGGTGGGAAAAAATAATCGAGCGAAACGACGCTTATAATCGGCGCCCGCATGGAACGTATCGACACAAGTACGCTCAGACTTGTCATTATTTTATTTCAATAAATAATATTAAAAAAATCCCATTCATACCTACTAGCTCCGAGAACTTGTGCCGCACTACTTAATGTCGTGTATTAAAAGATGGTAACGGTAGAATTTCTGTACGATTGATGTTAGGTGGTGATTGCGGAAAGGCGCTTTGCAACCGACGAGGCCCAGCCGAGCCTACCCGCGTCAGCCCGCCGCACCACCGCACACACTCGGTGAGTGGCACATGTTACGCGACACTGAGATTGAACACCAAACCTCATACCTACGCGACTTTGTATAACGCAAGTAACAATCGAGGGTCTGTTCTCCGGACACTCATGAGCATTTTGGTGTTCGACCTCACTAGTATGCAATGTGTGTTGCATGTGTCGAGGCTGACAAAATTCAAAATTTCAATATAAGTGCTTTTGAGTATGTGTCGTACATGCATATATGTGTTTGCTTAATATGTAATTAAAATATAATCCGAGTTGCAATATTCTTTGAGTTCTAACCCCTGTGAGGGCCACATAGCCCATGTGGCCCTCAATGTTAATGTTACATAATTAAAAGTGTCCACGCGACATTGTGGTGACTTTAGGAAGAAACTTCAAATGAGTACACAACAATATTACAAAAAAGTGAGTCATTCGTTGACAGGCATTTGCATGTCGTTAAGAAATTTAATTAAGTTGTTTTCTCAAGTGTTTTTCAAAAATATACACATTTCCGTCCATGGCCTCTTGTTATATATCCACGACTGATCATGGGATTTCCGCATAGAGAGCGATATTGTAACTTTTTTCCAATAAATTAAATAGCAGTGAGTTTGAACTACATAACAGTAATAAAGTTTGACGTCGTACATGGTGGTGTTTGCTGCAGACTTCAACTCGAATGAGACGTGAGACGTATGTATGTAAGTGTCATGCGTCAGTTGAGTTGTCAGATAAGTTGTTCCGTTTGAGAAATTGCTATGACATTGCTTAGGCCTACCGAAGGGCGGGCCTACGTCAATTTGAAAACGTTAACGCCGCAGTTCAGCACATCTGATCGTGGGGTTGGTAGCCTTAACAAAATTATGTTCTTTGAGAAATTTATAGAGAATTATAGGAAAAAGAATATTTAAGACCAAATATGTCTGAGAAGCTGGTCTCAATAAAGTTTTACAATTTATTTCTGATATAATTACGAACTTTTCCACTATATAAATTAATATAAAAAAAAAACAAAAATAAAAGCTCCGCTTGTTTTTTAAGCGGAACATCTGATTGTAAACACGCTTCACTGCAGAATATTGTAAGGATGCCATCATCGGTATCCCTAGCATGGCATGCATGGTGGCGAAGTAACGTCATGGGCAGCGTGGACAAAGCATGATGCCGCCAGCTATTAAAATCTAAATGTCGAAAATTTGCATGGCTTTTAAGTTCACTGAGTCTATCTAACAATTACTATAAAACTGTTGTCAAACAAACCTGTCTTATTATTATATTAATTATATTCTATTCTACTAATCGATATTTTCAAAATGAATCTGAATTACGTAACACTTAAACCAACTGAAGCTGGTGTCTGAGACTTTCAACATCATACTTTCATACCGAGCATAATTATAGCAGCGACACGCGGTGGTCCGAAAAGTTTTGTATGGTAATGGACGAAATATTGAAATGGCCGCCCCGTGTCTTGCACATATATGCCGTTTATCCATAACCTGAACTATGCACTAAAGCGCTCCGGCGTATTAACGGTCGACCCCTTTATACCAAATAACTAGCAAAAACATTAAGTGTTCTGCATTGGACTTATTAAGGTGACGCTTCAGCCTATTTTACGAAACAGAGTTATCTAAGCAGTCTTACATGGTTACATACATGGCCGGCTAATACTTCTATAGCCAGAGAAATTAAGGCGAGTTTCAGATCTTAAGATTTCATTACTGTTATTATTGTAGGGTGGTACAACAATGTGAACGCAGAGAACGAAGATTAAATTTAACATATTATTCGAGGCGCGTCAATGGCCGGCAATTTGCCGCAAACTTGTTAAGATTGGTCGCGTAGGGCAAGCTGCGTGAAATTGCAGTGATTCCTTGCGTGGGTGGCTTCGTTGCACGCTGCTGATAACGCACACAACTGCTCACGTGTTACATTATAAACTTTTTTCTAAGTAACCCTCATTAAATTTGGTCGCGCACTTTCGATTCCGCTGCGATATAATATAATTTCACTAACAGATTAGTAGTAAAACGGCATGGAAACATTCAATTAATTATTTATATAACACACCAAGAGTATATAATTATACCTAATATCTATTGTACAAAATACCTAGTACCTCCTAATTATCATACATTACATTATTCGGGTATAATTAATATTTGCCATTAATAATTAATTTATTGGATGTAAAGACTGCATCATGTGCAATATGAATTTACTAAATAAACATAAAAATATTTTTCCCTATTCGTAGGTAACATCAGATCTAACCTAACGTGTAATGTGTTTCGCTTCACGGCCAAAACTCTATTGTCAAAAACAATACGTATCGGAATGATATTAATAAAACAAAAAAATCACAATACCTCCATAGTAGTGCTGCAGAGGAGGCTCGGGCACCTTAGTGGCAATTATTTTGTCCGGTGAGTCCTCGTTGAAAATCAATATGTAATGCATGCTCGCTGTTCCCTTTATCATTAACGTGCAGTCTCATATAACTTCACCTTTAATCACAAGCGTATGGCAATCGCACATGTACAATGTATTACAATGCGATAAGTTAACAAAAATATAACTCATTAAAAACTTGGCCACTGGAACATATTAACTGTTTTATCTCACATGTGAAAGTGCAAAATCTTATCCGCCCTCGATGTATTTGCAATTTTATTAAGTAGTATAATGTTATTAATACAATTATATACTACATTTTCCCGCGACTTCACCTTCGTGGTAGGCAGCGTTTGCGCTCTGGCGAGTCGCTGTTGAGATGAATCATTAGCTCATTCAAACTTTCATTTCCCATTCTCCTACCCCTAGCCCTAACACGATGTATTCTCAAAAATCCTTATTTTTGCTCACTGATGTTACATAATCAACTATGCAAAAATCTATAGGAAATAAGAAAATATTTTAAAATAGAAATCTACATACTTGCAAATTAAATGAAATTAAATGTATTACTAAAATCCAGCGGAATCGACTATGCGTGAAGCAAATTGCGCGTCCTCTATCGTAAAATTGTTGTACTAAAGAAAACATTAAATGTCGGGTGAATGGTTCAGAAGAAGCGTACAAAACAAACAACAAACCACATTTTTATACTGGTTGATTACAAAAGACCACTGATAAAGACAGCTGCCAACTCAAAACAGAATAATTATTATCTTTTAATATAAACACTTATGGATTCGATCGATTGAAACTGTGTTTTAAGACACTCAAGATTGCCCGCTTGTTAGAATTATTCTAAATAATAAATCAATTGAGACATAAAAAATGAGGTCAACGAAAAAAATTTAAATATAGGTTAATAATCTTGAACGCGATATTATTAATTTTGTAATAATCAGAGCAGGTCTCTTTTTTCTGTTAACAGTAATATGATCTTACATCTTACAGATTAAGGATATACAGTAGTGTAAAATCCTAATGATGTTGACTACTAACCACTCATAGTTAGTAGATAAGTAGGAGACAAGTATGGGCGGCCTGCACAATTCTAATGCTAACATTGCTACCACATCATTTTTGCACTGACACATTGTTTAAACAAAATTTTGCTTAATACTTTTAATTTGAATATAAGATTCTTTGAAGACGCTTTGAATGTTTTAATAGTCGCATATACAAATACAATTTTAGTATAAAAAAATATATAAATCAGAGAATGTTATATCATTTACTGGTTATCACTAAGTTTTATATATTTTTTTTGCTTAGCTGTGTTAGGGAACTAGTTGCTAATGAAGCAAATATATTTAAGTATAAAAATGAAAAAGGAAATTGAATAAACATATACACAGGTTGCATAAAAATGCTTATAAGAGCCCCGAGTATAGAAATGTCCTGAAATATTAGATCAGCTGGAACCCGTAGTAAAGCTGTGTGGCCGGGTGTATTGCCATCTACACTCCTCAAACATTAGATGCAACATTTCCTTAGTTCCATAATGTGTTATTATAGGTCTGGTGCTAGTTTCAAGTGTCTATAGAAGTGTTTCTTCTCAATCCTACATAAACAGCACAGCACAGTTTATTGGATTGTAGCAATAATAGATAACATTGGTAGCAATATGTCCAACTTCATAGTGAGGTGCCGTTTAGTGTTTGCCACCTCTAATATCTCCACAGCTGAGTCAGAACCTATAGTAACTTTCACATAGGATGGTGCAGGTGACACAGTGATATAACAAGAACAGGGATCCTGCATGGTCGGGCAATGTCGATCAGAGCAAAATTATCAATTCTGCCAAGTTATGCAAATTTATTATTATCTTTGACATAGTGAGCATATCTTGTTACAATTTTCAGAGAATTAACAATTATTCTACTTTACTCTAATTCATTATTACTTAAAACTGAAACTCATATATACTTATTTAAAAATTGTATGTTAACTTTTTATTCAAATGGGATAAATAATTTTATTATCGTGAAAAATGATGTTAAATAATATTATCAGATATTTAAATTCTTCAGTTACATGTTATGTGTACATTCCAACTGCTTTGCTTTGTAAATTAAAAATTACACTTATTTGGTATATTTTACGGAATCTATATTTTATGTGATTTGCCACATTGATGTTCATTGTAATATTACCATATTGCATTTTTGTTAATTCATATTTACTGTTATTCATATAAATATAATATCATTATAATAAGGTATGATCAGATTTGTTGCGAATGCGTTTATAAATCTTATTTTTTTGTAACTAATAATGAATCTTGATGTAAGTCATGTCCTTAAGAAATTTAATTGGTTCAATTTCACATCTCTGGAGATATAATACACAAGTGTCACAATTTCCATTTTAAATGAAAGTACTATAGTAATTGTTCTAAGTTCATAGATTTGGCAATCCTTATACTAGTGCTAATGTTCAGCCACACCTGTGGTATACCACATTCATGTCGCAAAGCAGCATTGCATTTCATTCTAGTAGGTTTGATTGGCCAGCACCAGCACACAAATTATTTTCTGGCATTTAGCACGTTACGGAACCAAGAACACACAATAATATTATATAAGGCTATCCCATTCGATCCTGATACACTTTAAAGTATGTGTACTTCAAGTCTAGTAGCACCTGCCCTGATGCAGAAGTTAAGCTCATTGGAAATAAGGTTTAATCAAAGTTAAAGGTGTTTTACCTACAGACTCATCATACCTATTTATATTATGTAAGTAATGATGACGTAGGAATAAACTATGAACAACCTTTTTTATTCATTTTACATGATACCCAGTTTTTAGGCTTAAATTCAATTTTCCACTTAAAATATTTTCAAACATAGCTATTTTCTTTTCACCCAAGTATCAAGTCATTACATATGAGGGCTTATCTGTCACTCTCTTTGAAGGTGAATTATTAATGGGGAACTGAAATACTAATACAGTAATTATTTCATGGAAGCAATGAAGCTCTACTGCTTTCTGGTTTAAAGAGTTAGTTGCTAAGAGTCAGCAAATGTTATTAAATCGAGATAAAGAAATCCATCCAACTGGAACTTAGTAAAAGGGGCCAGCCGGTAGCGGTAACAAGACTAGACCATGTGAGCTATGTGCCGGTACTTCCATCCCAAAATATATATCAATAGTTTCTATAGTAACCATATGTAGTTTCTTTTTGGCTGTATATCATACAGGTTTTTAAACAGGTTTGTTTGATAACACTACAGCAGTGTACATCTAAACATATATATGTATGTCAACCAAGTTAAATGAATAATGAAATACTAATATAAGCAAGGGTACATTTTAACTTATATTTGTTATAAGGTAACAAATATAAGTTAAAATGTACTACCTACTTCAATTAAAACAATAATAAAGCATTAACTATCTAATAACTTCATAATTGATTCCATTGATGAACTTGGTTTTTCATATTTATACATTAATATATTTGTATCTGGTACCTCTTTTACACTACAATGTTTCTAAAACATTTTATTAAAAGTAACATTAACAGTTATGATAATTCACATAAATATTACATGATTATACACATTAAACAATAAGAAATACACCTACCAGGTATTGTGAAGGAACTCAAAAGGAGGTATTTATGTACTACATGGATGTACACTTATTGCATGCTTTGCCTCAAGTGTAACAAGATCAATGTTAAAACGGGTTGTGTTGTTTTAATCACTACTGTGTATGTCATTTGTATCTTTTGGTGTGTAGAATGCTAATTTGTTTTTGTAATATTGTGTGTATAGTGATTGATATTAAATATTAACAAATGTAACTGTTTTTTTATTGTCTCAATGTAATCATTTGTAATACCTATATGTTGTTGCATGTCAGTTTGTTTTGTCTTAAGTTGATATAAGTATTTAAACTATGTTTGGTGACAGTCAATACAATAAATCCAGTTTATTTTGTGCAAATCACATAAACAGTACTTTAATCAATTTCGCAACTGATAAGGCATAGAAATTGCACTGCACAGCTTAAAATGAGCTGTAAGTAATAAACAATTATGAAACCTTACGTGTCCAGTAGTTTACCTCTCATTGCAATCCTTGGAACTAGATTGATTACTCTGTATCCTTCTTTTCCTATGGAACAGCACACACAGAGGAGTCACTGGAGAAACTCATTATTGGCCTACAAGCATAAATATCAGATTTAGTATAACAATAACAATAGTGTACAAACAATGATTTTGGTCATTTAAATTAGTTCCAGCAGTTTCCAATGAACACTTATCAAGTTATACTTATCAAAGACTTACTTATTTTCGCTTCGTACGTGGGATATGGATAACTAAATATGAAAACGCGCGTTTTTTCAAAAACTTTAGAGCTGATACACGTGAGCTGGAAACTTTCAAAAGATGTGTCGCGAAATAAATCAACAATAACACGCAGACACTTGCGGAGCGGCACAGCTCGCCGTTGACCACTTTTTATTACGTAAATAAATTATAAAAACATTATTAATTAGCTTTAAAAAAAAGGATACGTTGGGGGCCCGCGCTGACTGGGCGCCAGCGGCACCTGATTCCCGTTGCCACTCATGTTCTCGGCCGCATAGGTCTCGCAACACGTACACCACTCGAGGTGGCACGTTAAATAGCCCTAACCGATTATAGGACACATCCGTCACTAGCCAGAGTTTTACCGACGTCAACTTGACAACTAACACGATTTAATTTAGACTCTTACAGATCAAAGTTTCTAGTAAAAACATTTTACACCACATGCGTAACCACGATAAATACTTTGAAGAAAGTTGTACAGCATCACAGGAAGGAGACCCAGTCACTAAACAAACGACAGTACAAAATGGCGGATGTTAACCAATAAACAAACGGAACTGTCACTGTTTGGTCAGAATAATGTATAACACTTAATTTTTATCGTATTGCAAATTTTTGTTTCAATTATATATGAATAAAAAAATGTAAAAATATTTTCTCTGCAATAATATTAAATAATAAACAATTTTTTTAATACTCTAATCAATCTGTCATTCGATCGTTTACGTCTACTACTCACGTCACGCTTGCAATAATCCACATGTCAACTTTTCTTTTTAGGTTGGTGTGCTAAGAATCTTGGTGATGTGTATATTTTTTACTTAATAATATTGATATAATTCTTAATTTATATTTATCATAAAAAATAAACTTTCCTTCAAAATGAAATCTCAATTTAAGCAATAATAATGTCTTTCTGTACGATTCTGGTTAATACATACCACGATTCCAGAGATATTTCGAGAAACTTGCAACACTAAGCCATTTCCACTGCGACTTCTACCAAAACGTTAGGCATAGACAACCAAGAATTAGATTAATTCTTAGAGGAAGAACATTCTTTACTTAGAGGTTTCATTATTCATTTATTTACTATTGTTATTATTAACCCATGAATAAAGAGGTCTAGCTATATGATTAGTAGAAGTGGTTTTCTGGGTTCTTTTCATGAAATTAATCGATAATTTTTCACGTCTGTTCGTTCAAAAAAGTACGTAAATTTATTAAAAAATATATTTATATTTCTTTGTAATAATTATGATGTTAAAATAATTATAATAGAATGCATCTGCAATCTACATACGTAATATAATGAATGTAAGTGAAATGATAGTTTACAACAGTAAGCTGTAAATGAAAAGTCATCTTGACAGATCGAGACATATTGGCCATATTTTAAGAAACTTGATTTCTAGTTTAATAATACAGATGGCGTTACTCAGATCATGTATCGATTTATAAAAGGCTATTACACATTTTCTTTAGTATCGGAGCTATCAACATAACGTTTGCTCAGTCAACGATACATGGACTGATAAATTTTGTAAGTATTCGCGAAATCCGTAATGACCATATCTCGAGTAACATTTGAAAAATATTGTAAACAGCTACGACTTTTGAAATATTATTGTATTATATTTGTCACTTGATATTTTGACCCTATAAAACATTCATGCGCATTGCGTATTAGGACTTTTACAAAGGTGCTTTCGATGAGCAAAAATCAATAAGTTAAAAATTGAAATGAAATTAATTTTAAAATATCACAGAATATTATTTATTTGGTAGTGTTTACACCATTTTATTATATGTTCTTATAGTTGCAATATAGTATGTTAAACTTAAAATACCTGCCTATTTATTTTTATCGTTATTAAGAATAGCTAAACTTTCCCAATTACCCTGGACAACGAAATATTATTTTATTTATATCGTTGTACACTATTGTTTATTTTATACACCTTGAAATGAAATGATAAATAAGTAAAAAAATTGGAGCATCAGTTTTCTCGTATGTACTTACACATATATAAATGTATACTCATATATAATAATATGTTTATCTCTTCCTACAACTATTCGGGCCTGATAACAACAGTGATCAAAGGATGTGTTAAGGGATATTTACTTAGGTATTCGAGGCGTTCCAAATTACTCCTTAGTGGTAGCAACACATCTGTGGTCGGCCTCTGGTAGGAATCAAATCTTATTTAAGTTATATTACAGATGTCCACGGGCGGCAGTACTCACTTACCATTAGGCGGATTCCATGCGCGTTTGCTACTTCAATACAATGAAAAAATATTTATATAATATAAAAAGTAGTTATCATTTATAAGGGAATTCATAAATTAATACACTATTAAAAATTACCTAATTATTATATTTTCTTGTAACTCTATAATGATAATCTTATATGATCAAAAAACGTAAAATGTACAAAAACCATAAAACAATAAAATCTACGTAATATTTACGTCACCTATGACTATTTTCACTCAAGACCATTTAAAATATTTGATAGGACTAGTTTTAATATTAGATCTCTCTACTTTTTTCGGTAGAAGAATTGCGTTGCGAGACTTAGGTTTTTGTACATTTTATGTTTTTTGATTATATCTCATTTCTGTTTGTACATTATCTGAGGTTTCGTAGGTTTCATGCGTCAAACATTAGAAAACATAACCCTAATAAGTTCACATGTGTTGTCCGTCCGTGTATCACAATATATTTCCTCCAGATTTAAAGAGCCAATCAAGTTGAAATTACCTATAAAAATAAATTTCTATGATACAAACCCAGGCCTGTAACGTAAATAAAATAAGTGTTGAATGTTTTATTCTTCTTCCTTTTCTGGTGCCTCTACAACTAGTGAAGGTTGACAGTCAGCTCTGCATAAATTATTTTACTGCAAATTAATTTTCTACTACTCTTCTATTTTAACTAAACTGGAATATTTGCAACATGGTGATGATTGTGTTAGAACCTCTTGTTCTTCAATTATTCCTATTTGTACCTACCTGCCTAATAGCAACAATATTAAGTGTTGTGTTACGTTTTGAAGAATGTGGTGAGCGTTACATACTTATCCAAGGCTTTGCAACTTAGTACTCAGGGGTTGCAGTGCGTCTGTGACTGACCTCGGGTAGGACTTCTATCTAATTTGACATTAATACAGATGCCAATGGACAGCAACAGCCACTTACCACAGGTAGCAGTCCACCATGCTCGTTTGCTATTTCCGTAATATAAAAAAAACTTGTAGTACACATGGCGTTAAAAACCTGTAGTTCGATACTCTGTTACGTACCAAATCACCCCCTTATAGGAAGTAAATAGGTATAAACTATTAATTTAAGAAACTACTATTATTTTTCGTTCCGAAATATAAATTGTGCTAGTGAGGAAAAAATTTATGAACTACGGACTTAATTTTGTAATGCATGTATATTTATAAGAGTACAATGTTACAAATGCAGTTAGTATCTATTACTATCTATATCTAGGCAACAGAACTGAAATTGCGTGATGTTTAGGTTTTTCCTTGATTTATAGGCTGTACAGTAACAGTGTTAAAATTTTTAAACTTGTGTGTTTGCTAGAAGTGCCTAAACATTTCGATGATCGGTGAGTGTGTCAGAGACAAAATCGAGTATTTTGATTTGTAATAGTTCGTTCAAATTGAACGAAATTTGGAAATATGCTTAGCTACGTAACGCTCTCTGGTTCATTGAAAATTCAAGCTTCTACTAGCTTTATCTATAACGAAGTTATAACAGGGTCGAAAATGCTCTGAATCGTTTCGAGAAAAGATAGTTCACGACTGTGCCCTATTTTTTTTTGCTTTTGCTCGACTTGGCGGGAGCACTGCCGTGCTCCCTGATTGTAATGCTCAAAAAAACATGCCCCTTTTTCTGATATCTTGTCTACGACGTCAGAATGTCAAAATAAAATCTCTCACCGCTCGTTGCTTACAGCATTTAAGTTTTTAAAGAAAAATGGATATATGAATCAAGTAAATAAATCATCAAAGATATTTTAAAGCCTAGTAACAGTTTATTATACGAATAGTATTGAAAACAAAGAGCAATTTACTTTTTACATTTTAATTTTGATGGTGACCTTCCATTGTAGGCTAAAGCTTTGGCGGTGTTGCCGCCGTAGCCATTGTAGCCGTAGCCCGTAGGTTGCTGTGTACTGGTTTAATGAAAAAAATCATAAATGTGACATTTCTTTGTGGCATTCCACCTTAGAGGAGCTGCATGTAGTAGGAGAATGATTCCGCGATCGACTTCACCACATGCCGTATGTTGCATACTTATTTGCTACGTAAATTTCAAGATAAATATTTTTTTATTTGTAAAACGCTTCCGTATCTTAGTTTACAAGGAACCCGACTAATTTATACTGCGTTTAAATTACAGGTTTCGAGGACGGTGCCAACCGCCAATCCGAAGAGTCTCGCAGCACGCGACGGTACTGCTTCGCTGTCTTGATAGCCATACGAGTCTGGTGAAGGTGTCACCATGCCGCTAATTTGCAATATATGCAAGAAAACCGTTTCAATAAACAAACACGTCAGCTGTTCTACTTGCCATACAGCATTCGACGTAGTATGCGTTAAAAAATATAAACCGGACATGAAAATGCCTGTCAACATCCCTCAAATCGAAACCGAAATCTGGAATTGTACCACTTGCGAACGCAATCAAGTGATTTCGATTGACGAAGAAAATTCAGTAATATCTATCGAAAGCGATAGAATTCCAAATAACGATGAACAAGCTTCGGCCGCAAACAGAGAAGACACGCCCCAGGAGCAAAATGAAAACAATGTCGTTTGTTTAGAAGATGAAGACTCCTCGGACTCGAGCAGCTCTTCGGAAATACGTATGCCAATCTTGGGTCACTACTGTGACATGATTATACAATTACAAAAAATAAATCGAACGTGTGAAATCCTGAAAGAAGAAAATGTAAAACTTAAAAGAAAACACAGAGCACTAAAGAATTCTTATAACGATTTAGTAGAAAAATGTGCGACAGTGGAGCAAGATGCATTGCTAAACGAAATAGAAATACTGGGAATGCCGGAAAGCCCAAATGAAAATTTAATTCAGACGCTGACGCATATAACCAATAAATTAGGAGTGTATGTGACTGCATTAGATGTAGATTACATAAAACGCATTCGTCTAAGCATGTCTAAAGCAGCTACCAATTTTGATCCTAAAATAACGATGCATAACCCTATTGTAGTCAGGTTTGTCCGTCGATTGATGAAAGACAAAATTTTGAATGCATTAGAAACAATGGGGCCCATCACTACCCAATACATAGTGAACCATAAGCCTAACGAGATAGGTATATACGAGCGTCTAATTTTTCAGAAACAGGAGCTATTCCGCGAACTTTACTACAGAACAACATTGTATAATTATGATAAATGCTGGGTCAAGGATGGCAACATATATGTCCGAGAGGAAAAGGGGAAGGAACCACATATCATAAATTCCTTCCAGTTTATGGACGTTTTTATTGGAAGGGCAACTCCTCCATTTGAAAATTAGGTATTATGTTTCAGGGTCACTTTCTTAGTCTTCACTCACACGACAAAATTGATCATAAAAATAATACCATAAAATAAAATCCCATGAATAAAATAATAAAAGGTTAAATTAATAATATTTAATATTATACCAACTTTGTTAACGACGTTGGCGTCTATAAATTCCGCATACCGTATATGTGAAGGGTGAAATTGGGAATGAAAGGAGTTATTGGGGAATTTTGGATATAATCAATTAATGAGAATCGGGCGTGTAATTGTTAAAAATCAGGATTTTAGGCGCCGGGCATATTTAACTTATTCTAACTGTATTATTTAAAAACGACGGACTTCCGACGGACTGCATGTTTGCAGTTACCGTGCCGTCGGATTTGAATTGCACGTAGTTCACCATTGACTGCCTGATATGTCGACGACACTCAACTGTAAGCTAATGTTCAAGTCGCGACTACTTTCTGTCTAATTACTATGCAATTGAATATATCAACTGCATACATTTTGTGCCTCCGAGGAAGTCCTAAGCGTAAAAATACTTCTGTATCGATTATGTGTGTTAAGTATAGGTATAACCAGCATCGGCGCTCAAATACGCGTTGAAAACACTTTCATTATTATGTATAATGTACCTTCTGGCTGTCCCGTCAACAACGACATCGTTCTTTCTAAAATATAGTGTACATATATGATATATTGGATAACGTACTGTAATAAGTATGCTGTGACAAAATTACTTTTTAAAATTCAACATAAAGCGTTAATAAATTTCCAATCAATATATTCTGTAGATACAAATGATTTTACCATTTATTATACAATTATATAGGATCAGAATCATTACAAAATATTTTGTTATTTCTGAGACTTAATAATACTTGTGAAAGCAGCTATCTCCTTTTTACGTCGTTTTGTGAGATAGGTAATTAGCGCCCGCTAATTACTTACAAACGACCCATGCACGTTTACTCACCAAAGACAATTTGACAATTACTAATTTTTTAAAAATTAAAAACGGATGTATGTAAGTAGAAGCTGAAACGCGCGATGAATCTAATGTAGAATAGTTCATCTTGTCATTTTTGTATACATAAGTACTAGCAAACCCGGCAAACGTTGTTTTGCCTTATAAATTAATAAAATGGCCATAAAAAATAGGATGATAAAAAAGTAAAAATTTAGGGTTGTCTGTATTTTAACGCCACATTATAAAAAATAAAAACAAAAATTTTCGTCAAAAAATTAAAAAAAAAAATTAAGGGTGAACATCCCTTATCACTTAAGGGTATGAAAAATAGATGTAGGCCGATTCTCAGATCTACTGAATACGCATATAAAATTTAGTAAAAATCTGTAAAGCCGTTTCGGAGGAGTACAGTAACTAACATTGTGACATGGAAATTTTATATATAAGATAATGCAGTACTAGTGACCTATTTTCTGAGTATGTTAACTTTTCGTCCATCCTATCAATTTGTACATATTAGGTAAATGGCAAAAGGGTATATATGAAAATGACAATTATCTTAAAGATAATTTAAAACATGCATATTAACAAAATAATTTTGAAGATACCGTTAAGTTATTCATATTATACATTCATCGGCGCGGAAAATTTGCCATCTGGTAGTAACTTGCGTTACATTATTTTTGTAACTAAATCAGCGTAGATCTGCTCTATAAATAAAATACCCTGGCCACTCTTCTGAATACTTCTTAAAGGCACCTACGCAATGAGCGACAAGCGGGCTTGTTTTAAGAGAAACTGCGCACTGCATGTCCCGTAAAATCAAAATACAGCATAAATTACATATTTATGAAACGTTACTACGATAAAACGACTTGCGGTTAATCCTGCCAAATTTTGCAGTTTGTGTGGTAATTGAAACACACCTTTATCATCTTGTCTTACACTATTTCCTGACTTGCAAGAGCTCGGAAAGCAAGTTTACATTTTTCTGCATGTACAACCCCAGTTAGTGTGTTCTTTTCCTACCTAATCAAGTTCAGTTACTCAATGTAGAATAAAAAAATAATTATACTATTGTAAGGGTCAGATAACTCTCCTGAGAGATATTTTTGATATAAGGTGATTCGCGGGATTAATGTGTGACCTGTGGAACTGATGCTAAATTATCTTATTTCTGATAAATTATTAGGTACATGTCACGTACTCAATTTATAATTTCTATTTTACCTATTATATACTAGTCCTAGTGTTAAGTACCTACTGTTGGCGTCTGTTATCAAGACATCTTTACTGTAGTGTTTCTTCGTTACTGTTGCAACGCATCTATTTAGAGAGTGTGAATTAAAATTCAACTAATAGAACATGTAAATGTGGAATTTTACTTTAGTACTGTGTACGAGAAATATTATTACGTAGAAGTAAGTAGGATTACGATGGTAGTGGGTCGTGAGTAAATACTACCTATCTAAAACAAGTTTTATTAAAACAAAAACTCTCTTTTTAAAATTAAATCTTGATAGACACAAGATACCTACTTTAAGACACTTATTTGATTTTAAGTTGTGTACATATATTTGTAGGTGAGGTTTTATGAAGAAATGGCGCCACTGCATTCTGATACATGCTATCGAAGTTTTCTCAACGCTATCGGAGGTTGCCAAATGAAGACTGTTGGAGCACGGCCGGTCTCTGGACTCGATCACCTAGCCTATCGAAAGATGTCCCTTGGTCAAAGTAGTGACCGCGACGTGATTCAGAATGCTGTGGCACCATATCTTAATGAAATTACACTAAAATCACACTAGAGTCCACACATCACATTTTCATGGCGCCCGGTGGTGGAATCTGGTGGTGCATATTGTACTTAAGCTTTTTAAGATTTAAGAGGAGTTTCTGGAAAATAAATAATACTACAACCGATTGGGTTACAAAAATACAAAATGTGCTGATGTTTTAATTGTAAGGTACTAGAAATAATATTTACAAGTATATTATTAGCTAGTATCGAAAGAGTATGTAAATAACTAAAAACTGAATACGTTAAACTAATATTCGTAATAATAGTTATTATAGTTGAGACTAAAAAATAAAAAAGTAAAAAAAAAATAATAAAAAAATAAAAACAAAAAAATCTAATCGCAAAATAAATAAAGTAACAATTTAAATCTTGTAATTATCTATAAGAAATGTTCCTATATTTTTTTCTTGCTACAAATCACTGTTCCTAAGATACATGTTATGTTCACATAAGGCGTTTACAAGCATTAATAGCCTATTGGTCTGAAATTTGGCTCTTGGCTTTGGCTTTCATTTGACGTACCAGAGTTCAAATTTCAGGCTCTTCTTTTAGGGTTCCGTACCCAAATGGTAAAAACGGGAACCTACAAGCTATCGGTGTCTGCTCCTCTTTATTGTTTTAACAGTTAGGCCTCGGACTTATTGAGCGATGTGTTATAAGTGTAATAGTACTAGGTATGTATTAATCGAAAGTAGGGAAATAATTGTAAGTCTATGTTTAATCCTAATTGTAACGTCAAAGACCACACAACGCCAACAGTCCTTTTATTAAGTACCATACCTTTACATATTTTTAATAATAATTAAGTCTTCGTTTACTATGATGTCTTAAAATTTCTTAATATGTAGAATTGTCTTAACGTAGTGTAACTTTATTTCAAAAGCTAGTTTTATTTCAAATTGCGCACTACTTAGGTATGTTTACCCTTAGTATGAGTTTTTTATGTTTAGCAACTCGATCGTCGTTAACGAGTTGGCTCATACTTCTACTAGCAAAGTCTTTAGCGAATTCATAATGAGGCGCTGCTAGGAGAATGTATGAGCACAACTCGTTACAGACGATCTAGTCGCTAAACGTGAAAAACTCATACTAAGGGTTTAATGTTCCTGTAGTCTCGGGACCAGAATAGGGCTACGGTATCCCCTGCCTTTTTTTTTTTTGTTGTCGAGGGGGAAACCTTCAAAAGGTACCCAGTGCCGTGGGAGCGGCACGGGGTTATGT
>DWRA01000596.1:0-23026 GCA_018250295.1 Spathilepia clonius | reverse complement strand
CCTCTCGCATTACAATAGGATGACCTCCTACCGTGATATGTTAAACAATGTTTCTACAATATATTATATATCAAATGATTGGGTACACTAGGAATCATTTATTTTCACGGTTTCGTATCGAATTATATTATTTAGCTTGTCGTGTATATATTGCCATTTTTAAAATTATATACTACAATTAAGCCTAGCGACAAGACCTACAAGCAGTTTTCGGAAATAAGCGTATAGATTATGACGGAAAACCTAATCAATGACTATTTCTTTTAAATAAAGGAATCATCACGACAACGTATTTTTCATCTTTTTGTTTTTGCTTTATCATAAAAACTTGATTATGATGCAAGCTTTATAATACATCTACTAACAAAAACTGGTCAAATGTGAGCTCACGCTAATATTATCAAAACGGTTTGAATAAAATTCCTATATCTTTTATTATCAAATAAACAATGTCGTTAAGCCCGTACTGTCCCTCTGCTGGGCATATTTTCCCAAAGTGAGAGGGATATAAGCCGTAAAAAACCGCGCTGGCCAAATGTGAATTGGTAGACAGCACATACTGTTAAGAACTCTTTTTAAGGATACTCAGGCTGTATGTTTTCTTTGTCCGTTATTGCAAGTGATAAATAATTTGACTGACTAATCAGAGGTGCGTGCCAGGGATACGAACCTCGCGATCAAGAGGCCAAGTTTCAACTATTAAGCTGTCATTGCTAACGTCTTTTTTTTTAACAATACAAGTGCATGTTGCGGTGACATCGAAACTTTAATGCACGAATAATAAAAACAATCTTAAATACCTATGTAGATTTCCTTGCGTTTGTCCATGTGTCCATGTTTCTTTGTATGTTGGAAGTAGCAAACGATCACGCAGCTGTTATTAGGTAGAAATAGACGTAGCGGTGTTGATTCCAGAATCGAACCACAAAGGGATCTACCGCTTACAACTGATGTATTACCTCGCACAGTAAATTATAACTCATTCAAATTATGTCTTACAAAAACAGGTTTTGAAACTAGATCTGGTCTGTCTCTAGGACTCCTATTATTCTGACAAGGATAAGTAAAAACTGAAGCGATAATTCTTGCAACTATTTTTATATCTTATGACTGTATGCATTGTTTGGTGCAGAAAGGTATTAGTGGCCAACCTGTATTGGATATTTTAACCACGAATAAAACCTCCATCAAGGTGTAAGAACTGGTATCCAATGATAACCGCGACAGTCGGCTTGACGTGCCATCCAATGCACTGAACTGCGCGCGTTACCACTAGCAGGCACCCATCCAGCTCCCGATCACTTCCGACGATGCTCTATTTTATAAATTGGTTACAATCAACAAACCGTCATGCAATTCTATTAACATGTATGTAAATTATCACACATTTTTATATAAATTTCCAGTATTCGTATGCTCCTGGATGGTTTGACTGGTTTTGGTTAAATTTTCCTTGTATTTTAGGGGTATGTTGGTTTTTACCTGTCAATGAATCCGGTAAGTTGTGCTAATGCGTATTTTTTTGTCGAAGCTTTTATTTAACTTTCAGTGTAATATCTGTACGCATGTTCCCGTTAAATCTTACAACTGAATTTTCAACTAGTTAATCCCAACAGATTGAGCCGAAATTTTACGAATTACATTTTGTGCATCCTCTTGGGTATGAAATACAAAGGGTTTTCCCAAAAAAATACGAAACAAGTAACGTCCGGGACGTTACTTTTTAAAAACTTTTTATATTGATGTTTTTTTTCTCAAAATAAAATCCTTCTACAAATTTTCAATGGCCGTTAGTATTCCTCTAAATTTAAAATACAACTAACAAATACCGTATCAACCCCTAAACGAGTAGCAAATTAATGCGAAATCACGTACGAAAACATGTCGCTCGAATGGAGCAAATATGAGTAAAATTGAATTGTTTTTATCATTGTATTATTTTTAAAATCCCAAATTAAACATTGTTCATTGTGTATCCATAACGGACATTATTCTGACACGCAGAGGATTCCTGGTTCGACCCCCAGCCAGGCAAAAATATGAATGACGAATTTAAGTTCCTGTTTTAGGCCTCATAAAATCCTATTTTGGATCATTTTAGATCAAGGAAATTATAAATCATTATTGTTATTTAGTAATACAAACATTCTATTGATTTTTGCGAGCAAAACGGCATTTAATGCCTGACATAGAAACCTGATAACAGAATTGGGCATCATGCAATTCGGGGCTTCAGGTTCGCTTTCGGACATCATATAACCCATGGGTTCTGATATTAATCTATGTTCTATATTTAGTCATCCTTGTTTTTGTGAGGGTCCAGGATCAACCTAAAAGAGACCATAGATAGTAAACAAATTACGTGTATATTTATACCTGTTATTGTCGTGTACCGATTTTCGTTTTCGCATTAAAATTTCTAAAAAGTAAGCAGGTGTAACTTAAAAAAATTACTTAATAATCGTTCATTAGACCATTGCAAAGATAGTGTTGGAAATCATGAAATGATATACACAATTATCTACTAGGTATACAAAAATCTCTTATATATAAGATCTTAAAAATTGACACAATGTGCGTAAAACAGATAATTATAAAATGAATAATTGTTTAACTTTCATATGAATTGTTTGTGAAGTATTAAATTACAAAATACCTTTATATAATATGTACACAAATGGTCTAATATTAAGTGTTGACGTAAGAGGTATTGAAATCGTACAGGACAAAGATATTTAATATATAATATAAAATGGAATGTTTTTGTATATGTGTAATTGATGGCGCAGTGGTTACCATACCGGCCAACCAGACATCAAAATAGTAAATTTAGATTTCTGTTCTGGGTCTGGGTGTTTGTGTGTGTAAATGGCACCCACGATACAGAGGATCGTAGTGAAGAGCTATGCGTGTAGAAAATGTATTAATAACATATCTACACTTGAATAAATATACTTATTTGGAATTAAACTGAAGCACATGTCGTGTGTTTTTGATTTAATATCGTTATAGGTTTTATATTATAAAAGTAGCAAAAGATGTTCTGTGTATAAAATAATTTTATCTGTACAAAATATTACAAATTTACAGAAAAGCCCTATAGATACGAATTCAAAGAAAATATCAGAAGTGATTCTAACATATCCCTGATTCCGATAATAATTAGTTCACACGATTATATGTATTTCCATTAAATGCAAAATGGTTATTACAGCATTCACACGCACATTCATCGAATAACGTAAGCATCGGAGATGGACTTCCTGGATTAACTTATTAAGCACTCGGTAACACGACAATTAACGTTTATCGTTAATCGATACCTCCGTAATGACCGGCAAATACCCACTTTATAAGTTAGCTGATATTATACGATAATATAGTCACGCTATGTCGTTTACAAGTTTTATAGCAAAAACGCACTCAAGCTCACATCGCACTAGTTAACATAAAATGAATATTTATATTGAATTTGTAAATTGGTATTATCGTTTCAGTTAATTTAATTTGCTTGGTCTTATTATTATTTGAATATTTGACATTGCATATATAAATTAATACATATATCAATTTTTGCATACCTTGGTAAGTGGAACATAGCGGTCTTTATGTTAATGTAAGTGTAAAATCATTTAAAGATGGTAGAACCCTTTGTAATTCGACTCCGGCGGCACCACCACCACAGTTATTTCTGCCTAATAACAGCAGTGTTTAGCGCTGCTGTCTTCTGGTTTGGAGGGAGAGAAGAGAAGGGAGATAAACTTAACGAGGCTTTCCAACTTAGTCCTCTGTGGTAGTAACGTATCTGTGGTCGACTTCAGTTGGGATTCTGGTCATACCTGGGGTGGATCACAGGTGTCCATGGGCGGCAGTTGCCACTTACCATCAGATGGACTGCGTGCACGTTTGTTACTATACAAAATGTATATATATATAATATTGTTATTATATATAAAAAACTATATTCATGCAAATAAATACATTTGATTTGATTTGAAATACAGAATGTTAAGACAATAAACATTTATGGCGAAAAATGTGAAGTATTGACCTTAAGTTATTGACGCCTTGGCAACTTATAATGATCTTTTGTCGATTTTTAACTAACGAGCTTACTTTACTTTTAACGGTTACGTTATTATTATACTTCAACTGCATTACAATAAAATAGATTTACTTACTCTGAATTTTAAAACATTTCACAATTCACAATAGAAACATCAAAAATAATTCAGTGCTTTTTATGTAGTTATTTATAAACTCTGAGAAGCTATCATCGGTAACAAGATGTTTTGTTAAACATGAAGCAGTACAAGAAACTCCAATACTCCAAACGAAATAGTTATTTACTCATTCTGTACGAAGTGCTCGGTACATACTTCTATTATAAGTATTTTTTATGTATTGAAAGTAGCAAACGAACATGAAGTCCACCTGATGATAAGTAGCCATTGCCGTCCACAGTCATTTGTAATCCACTCCAGTTAAGATTAAAGCACTCAGACCTGAGGTCAACCTGAGGTCGACCACAGAAGCGCTGTTACCCTTGAGAACTAAGTTGAAACGCCTCGGATAATGTCTATTTTACCAGGCCCTTTAAATCTGCAGCTCTTACCACTGGAAATGAATCAAAAGTTTGTCATCAAAATTTTAGCACAATTGTATTTTTAAACAGTAAGACCTTTAAATTGAATACTTTTCTTAACTCAAGATGATGAAAGCTTTTTTGAAAATTAAAAATTCTCGTTTCTTGACCTTACCAATCAGTGAAATCGGCGCCATCGAACCGGTCCTTGTCTAAAAACGGACCAACGAGTCCCGACCGATGGTTGTCCCCAAAAAAGGCGCCGTCGTCAGTCATTTCGATAGCGCAATCCGTCAAGCCGACAAGCTGACACGGATATAGAGATATATTTTATACCTAGATGTGACATGTATGCACAAAATTATTTTTGTTTATTGTTTAAAGATTGCTACATGAAAATAAATACCACTTTGTAACTTTATTTGCTTATTTTATAATTAAAAACAAACTAAATAAAATACATATAATTTAATCTTCCAAGTCGAACAAAAGCATAATATAATACATTACTATTAGGTACTGTAGACGGGTATAAACAAAAAATACAGAAAAAATCTTTGTTACATGTATGCTGCGTGAAGGATTTTGTAATATCTAATTTCTTTTTTAATATATTAATTGTTGTAGTACTACGTTATTATTTTCTCTTTTTATATAACAATTATTAAGATTTAATGTTTTTTTTTTATAATAATATATTTATTTCATAAAATATACAACATCAGGTTATTGATATTGTCATTAATTTGTTACAGGCGGCTATTTTTTGCTCGTCGTCAGAGCAAGCGAGAGGGGAACTAATTTATTTTATAAATAATGAACTATATTGCTGACTAATTGACGTATTATTTGAGTTCGTTAATCAAAAGTCCTAACGTAGTATTACAAAATATTCATTATTACCAAACACGAGCTACAATATTTCGTTTTATGTCTAGATCGTTTTAATTAGCATCTTCAAGAGTATCTAAATATTTAATTTTGAAGTATTTTCCCCTGTGCTAAATATTTACTTATGTATAATATGTTTTATTAACTTCGCGGATAAAATGTAAATTTTCTCAGAATCATTTTAGTCAAAAGTCACTAGCTAAGAATGCGGAAAATAAATAGACCATAACATGTAATTTTTGACTGCGTTTTTGAATGTTTCAATGTATTGACAAAAAAAAATTCGACTGAGTTAATCACGTAGGTATGTTTTGTTTTCATTTTACAGAAAACTATTAGGTTCCTTTCCATCAAAGCAAATTATGAACAGTGAAACACATATATAAATATATATCGTTTGTTTTTATAGTCAAGGTTCACTAGAGGAACAAACGGATGAAAAATTGATAGATCTAAATAACTTTAGGAACTAGCGTATCATGTTAAGAGCGTGCGCCCACTCAGATTTAATTCGAAACTTTTATTTGTATATGCAAAATGTTGTTTTTCAAACGCTAGATTCATACTACTAGCGCCATCTCTTGATGAGTTGCGAAAATCACATTATACATACAATTCCAACTTCATTAAATTTACTGTATTAGTAGTGAGAATAGTCACTTATGTTCAATGTAGTAATAAGTTAAATGATGTACATATAACTGAAATTGTACCTTCAACAAAAGGGAATAAGTGTATCATCTAGGATTTTTTACATCCTTGCTCCTTACATTGTATTACGATGTCCCAGTTGGGGCAAGAATACCATTATTATTTTTACCTGCGTAATATTTCCAATACGTCAAATTACTCGGATGATATTCGCGACATATTGAAAAACCTTATAGTGATTACAGAAACCACGTTTATATTATGAAAGTAGTAACAGGAGTACGTTTAATTGCTAAAGTGTCCTAAATCACACCCATATTGGGGCATATTTGGGTGTATTTAACAAAACTTACCTATTGCAGCAATTTCTATCTTATGCGTTGACTCTAAAATGTCTTGTGTTTGGGTATCAGACTTTTCAGACAAGTGTTCTCTCCCGGGCAGGAAGATATCTGTATTATGAATTTAAATTTATTTTATAGGTCTATATGTTTGTCTACTTATCTTTGTGTGTGTTCATAGCACCCTTGACACAAAGAATCTTAGTTTGTTATGAATATAGAAAAAAGACGGAGAAGTGGACGAATTATTGTCATTTTTAACAAAATCGGTGTGACAGGTAAAATACAATCTGATTCTCCTTGCGAAATCCCCGATCGAAAATTCTAAAACTGTAATTTGAATAACAAGAATTCAAGATTACTAAGAAACTAAATGTATAAATATAATTTAATATTCATATCCTTGTATGGAGGGAATAAATGCAAAAAAAAACTTTAAGAACTAAATAAAAGAATTTGCCCAAGAAAAAAACATCATGATCACAAAAATAACGTATTTTAAATTATATTGCTTATAAATATTCATTCAAGTCTAGATTAGATAAATCAACTATATTTTTCCTGCCTTTCAAATGAAAACAGTCAATGCCAGCGATACAAATATATCAAGAGCTCCGTATATTATTACCATCTTTACGGCATGTAAGGACTGGGCCCTAGGACCCCGATCTCACAAAGGCCAGGTCATAATTTTAATTATATTTTTCTATTTTTAGGTTTCGACAAATAATTACATTTGTGAATGTAAATGTTAAGGTTTTAACAACTATCTTATGAAAACAACTGAACTTATGAAATGTATCACAGACATGTAAAGTATATCAATCCACATTTGGCCAGCATTGTGAACTATGGCCGCTGTAATGCCAAATATTAAAAATAAAAGGGGGTCCCCATACAAGAAACTGGTATTTTTCAGCAATTTTCGTACTAACTATTGAACCGCACCGAACCAAATTATAATAATAAAAAAAAACTTTCGGTGGTACGGAACCCTGCGTGTGTCAGTTCGACTCGCACTTGGACAATTATTATATTGCCCTTATATTGGATATTTCAAGGTAACCTTTTCATCACTCGGTCGTATCGTTTATCATCTAAAACGGTAACTCTTCGACCGTCTTTGTAACAAATTAATTTAAAAGGTATTTTTAAACAACTTCTAGTAACAATTAACTTATATTGTATTTAACGATGCCAATAGTGCTCTGAAATAGTGAAATAGTGGTTTCAATTTTGTCCTTTGGAGCAGTGATAGCCTTAACAAACATCTTACAGTTTTCGAATTTAGGAGCATATTAGAAAATTTAATGTATTACTGGTTTTAGCTGAAAAGGCCGACACACATTAAGACGCTGCGGTGCCGCATCGCAACGCTGTTGTCCGTTGTGCACCGCGTGTTGTACTGCAGCGTTTGTTTGAAAATTGACCTTAGTAGCACTTTGCGACGCGCCGCCGCTACGATCAATGTTGCGTTGCGTTGCTGCACTACACCACACCGCTTTGATTTAGTGAATTGACCATAATCCACAACACGGGTTGGCCAATGTTGTGGATTATGGCCTAAAACTTCTTATTTTCACGACCCATGCAAATTAGTTAATGATGACATCAACTGTCATTTGTTATAACGACGAAAAATTAAGAATTTTAAAAGAAGTGGTATGTGAAGGTTTCTTAATAAAGTACTACCGTACGCAGATGAAATCTTCATATCTGTCAGCTATAGTACTCGTTATGTTATATGAATAGGAAATTTGCATAGAAATAGGCTTATAAATATTCATTTTATTGTTCCAGAATAACCTGACAAAATGGGGCACGAAGAAAAGAAAGGCACCATTATTTTAGACAATTTCAATTCCACGTAAGTATCTATTAATCAATTAAATTATTGCGATTTAAGGTATTGTTTCTAATTACCGGTAATAATTACTAGATATATCAAGCCAATTTCAATAAATACTTTGTATTTTTAAAGTATTCTTCAAACCAGTACCATTGTCTCTATTAAGAGACAAACTTATCTAAGGTGTTACAAAGTGGACTACTTTGTAACACCTTAGATAAGTTTCAGGGGTGACAATGCATCTGTGGCTGACTTCATGTAGGACTCTAATCCTATCTGGGGTTAATTACAGATGTCCATGAGAGGCAGTAGTGACTTACCATCATTCGCGTTTGCTATTTCCATAATGTATGAAAAAGTTGTTGTACAGTTGGAGTACGATACTCCGCAATACTCAGATTCAGTTTGAGTGATTCGATTTTAGATCCGGCTTATATACAACACTGGCTATGAAGCTAATGGATGGGATTGTAGGTTGAATCGTATTGGTAGACTTTGTTAAATGTACCTTCTTAACAATAACTTCGTATTCACATTAAATTTATTTGAGTGCGTTATAACTGACTTAAAACGAATATTACGAAATCTTATTTTATTTTCAGAGCGAATCTAGCAACGAATCCAGGGTTTCAATCAACATTAAGTTTGGGTTCTAAAGAGGTTATCAATGAAAAGGCGTATAATCCCTTCGAGCACAGAAGAGTGGAGCATCCTACTTCGTAAGTATACTATTTCATTGTACTTACACATTTCACTATAAATACTTACTTTATTCAATTGCAATAAAAATGTTGGACTCAATATGTAGATAATTCGAGTCAACGCTCACGAATTTAAAATTAATAAGCATTAAATATGTCGGTGGATTTATATCTTGGTTTAGCTTACATAATATAATTTTGCACTGTGGCCGCGGCATGTTTCCTATTCAAGTATTATAAAAATGTTCGGGGCAATAAATAGAATTGAGACTGTTATAGAAAAATTATATTGTGCCTAACATTCGTCTTATACTTAAATCTAGTGATAAGGCGGACAGGCTACATGATGGAAAGTGGTCACCGTCACCTACGGACACTTGCAATACCAGAGATGTCAGTGCATCGTCAACTTGAATAGCCGTAGTAATAATAGTAGTAATAGACTTTTTTAGAATAGCCCTATGTTATAGCGCTCCGGGAATACCTCAGGTCGGGAATGAATCGGTTTATTTCCAAACACTACTGACTTGATCTTCTCTATTCAGACAGACAAGCAGATAGACACGTATACATTTAGAAAAAAAATTTGTTACTTTGACATTACAGCAGACATTACCATTTTATTTATTTATATATATTACCGCGGAATTGGCAATAAAATTCGTAAATATAAATTCAATCTCAACCGCTCCCCAACCTATCCGGATGTATGCCAAATTCGATTACGATACCAGGCATTGTGCGCAAAGATATTTCGCAAGGAAAAGATCAAAAATATTCCGGTAATTCGCAAATGACTAGGAAACAACCTTCAAACAACAACAGCCTCTTACCGAGAAACATATATTATTCAAATTTACATAACAAGGATATTCCAATTCAAGGGTTGTAGCATACACTTTCGTTTAAAAGTTACTTTACAAAACTTCAGATATCAAAATACCAAAATTACAAAATTGTTAAGCGCTGCTGTTTCCTGGTTTGAAGGATGCGGTAATGGTGTTCTACTTATAAGAGGCGTTACTCGTCAGGGGTAGCAATGCACCTATAATTGACGAGTGGTGGGACTCTAATCTTATCTGGAGATAATTACTGATGTCATTAACCAATGACCACATACCATCAATGCACAGCACGCTGGTTAGCTACTTGCACAAAATAACAAAATTTGCACTTATGTTAAATGTTTATTTAAACGCCATATTTGTTGAGTTCTTAAAAGAACATAATTCCGACATTTCGACTAATATTATGACACTGAGAAGTTATTAATGTTTTACATCCTTTATTATGACTCTGTGTTTACCATCTTTGTTGTATACCTACTGTGTACAAAATCCATCGTACAATTAAATTGATGGAACAAACATCTTTGTAAAGAGATTTAATTTAATTCGGAGCTATTAAACTTTGTTAAATAGACACCATTTGCCGAATACGAATTCAATAAGCACTTTTCAACCCGGAGGCTACCGAATTTCCAAGCTCATTCCATCCATCAAAAGAGGGATACACAAAAACCACAGGACTAATTTATAATAGAAGTGACAATTGTTGCTTTATATTTTAAAACAAAAGAATAACAAAAACCTCTGTCTCTATTTTATCTATGTATACATCCTGTACTATCTAGGGTGCTAGGCATATTCACAGCTTCATTCACGTGGACTATATACTTATTCTTATTTTCGCTCTTCTTATATACCTCCCACAGTTGCCTCAGTAGAAATACTAATAGTAACAGTTGTTGCTATTATAATAGTAGTTATTTCTACTTGCATCTTAAGTAAGCGTACAAACGAACAGACATATGGAGAGACGGCGTAATTTTAAATATATTTCATATATGCATAGCGTCGTAAAAAATAAGAGTCTACAGGTGATGTAATAACATTATTTAAATTAATACTTGCTATCACGTGAATATGTATGTCTTGATGATAATAATGTCGAAACAAATTAACACTGCAGATAGAAATATTAATTCTTTGGGAGCCGAGATAACATCTCCTCAGTAATCCATCCCGGATATTGGATCATGCCAGATAGAATTATATTAACTAAGTTTGAAAGCTTGAGTTCTTCCAAATATTGATCAACTCTGAATCAAATTAATACGTGTCAATTTGGAGGAAGGAATGGAAATAGTAATGACATACTATTTCCATTCCTGTTTGTAACACTAATGGTATTGGTTTAAAATGGAAACCATATTTATACTATACAGTCCAATTACTACACATTTCACAAAAATACAACAACAATATAATTACAATAATTAACCAAATTGGTGTCTTTATGTGCATTGAAAATATATAATGAACATTTATGCAAGAATAAGTTTTAGGTGGTAAAGCCCTTTGTGGTTCAACACCACAGCCACCACCGCCACACATACTGCTGCCAAATAACAGAAGTATTAAGTGCGGCCTTGTTCTAGTTTGAAGGGTGTGAAAGAAAAGATGTACTTATCCAAGGCGTCTTCGAATCCAACTTAGCCCTCAGGAATTCAGATCTGTGGCCAAACGTAGGTGGGACTCCAATCTTATCAGAGGTCGATTACAGATTTTCTTGGACGGCAGTGACTACTTACCATCTGGTGGACTGCATGCTTGTTTGCTACCTGTATATTATAAAAATATTTTGTATTTTATACAGAAGCCAGTGAGATAAAATCCATGTTGTCAAATGTCAGTTTCCAGCACACGCCACTTCTACTTACTGTTTGCTCTATTTACACCGTAACTGTAGCATAGGGTAAATAATAGTACTCGGACAATACTTCCAAACACAATCTTTTAAGTGTAGATTTGTTTCAAAAAACTTTACGTGAATTATAATTACGATTAAAAGTTTCTTTCCGAGACCAAAATTTTATTTTGAAAGCATTTTTGTTCAAAATATTTAATGTAAAATTATATCTTCTTTTGTAAGTGTACTTGTTTTATGTGTGCACGTGTAATAATTGTAACTTATACTTAATAAAGAAACATTATTTTTTGGGGAAGCATAAAATGAAAAAACGAAACCTTTATAATTTCACTCGTCTGTCTGCCCGTCCGTCCATCGTAGCGTATTTTGCTCTGAATCTACTGGATCGATTAAGTTGAAGGCTACAGTATAAACGCTTCTTATTGTAAAGTTCTCGTATCCAACAGTGGGACAGTAGTAGTTTGTTGATGAAATTCCGATAGTGAACGTGAAATTATTTGCCTAAACAAATTTAATGCTCTTAAATAATCAATCTTGTATAGCTAATATCAATTACACTAGCATTAAATAGAAAAGTCGATTCGATCATTAATTATGTTGCAATTTGAGTATACCTAAAGCAATTTCTCGAATAAATTGTACTTCATAAACTGATTAAAATGAATGAAACGCAATAGGCATTCATATCCCATAAAAGACTATCATTATTACATATAATTGCTTACATTTAATGTCTATAAGCGCGCATGATACCACGAATTGAGTAAAATATAGCCGATTTACAAAGTTAAGCAACACCGTAAGTGGTCCGGAATTGAATAGTTGACCGCTAGTGTCTTTCATACGCACACCAGTGCTTTGTAGGGCGTCTTAAGCTACCGATTCCAGTTTCTATTACTTAGCTGTCAGACCTCGTTGAAAACCCTAAGAGCGGTTTGTAATCATCCAACACGAATTGACCACTAATCCGCAATTTTCTCCACTAATAAGCATTAGAATAACGTGGTAGACTACACCAGGCTTCCCCAGTTGTGAAAAGAGATCAATCCTTAGCAGTTAGACATAAAATGAGTTGTAGCGAGCCAATGACATTACATAACGGTATAATATAAAATGATTGAGCCATGAGACAATCGAATTGCCAATAATAGTAATTGACGAAACTATTGGCGAATTTTTTGCACATAAAGACAATTAAAGATAATTTAGCGTGATATAAAATTGTAGTAATATAACACACGGAGCTGTATGCCTATTTTTAAATCGGTAAAATGTTTTTATCTGACATATTAGCATCATTAAATAAACACACACTAATACAAATAGATATACGAAAGAAATACAAATAGCTATCTACGAAATGCACTAGAACGGATCTGGTATGTAGCAAGCGTCTCCCACTTACGTTGAGCAACAGGTGCCTAGAAGCGGAACATACATTATTATAGGTTGCAATATCGCCTCTATTCAGTTAGTCTGTATTTTATCAACTGATATTGTAAATATAAAGAATATTACCACTAATAGTATGGTAGCTATTTGGTGTTCAAAAATAATTCTGTATGAATCAACAAATGATTTTGGTGTGCTTTGATTTGAATATTATTTTATGAGTTAAATAATAGGTAGCAAAAGTTACTTAGTTTCATAATACATGAAATACGCGATAAAATTTGTCTTAATTCATTTATTTCATGTTACTGAACTCTTACAGTTAAATGCTATCCAGAAGCTCAAAGAAAATTCGCGTGCTTTAGATAAAGCTAAGCTGGTTGGATACGTGACATAATTTGCAATGATAAAATCTGTAGATGAATAAAGCTTGACGACATAGCTTTTAGAACTAACAGGATATAGTGGCAGAAGACTGGTCTATCTTTTGGAACACTGACAATCTGGACGAAGTAAGGCTCTCATGAGACTAACGCTAAGCAAAAGAAGCGTAATAATAATAATATGTATATTAAAATGTATCTTTTTTAGGGTTCTGTAGCCAAATGGCAAAAATCGGAACCCTTATAGATTTGTCAAGTCTGTCTGTCCGTCTGTCCGTATGTCACAGCCAATTTATTCGGAAGCTATTAAGACTACAGAGTTGAAATTTGATAGATAAGTGTATTCTGTAAAAAATGACAACAATGACATTGAGATTTCTAAAACCGTTTCGCCCCCTCTAACTATTAAAACATATGTTGTATATGTCAAGGAAAACTTTCAACGAAAATTGATTCGAACAATATACGGTTAACAGTGTTTGAGATATAGCACTTTTTGAAAAACAGAATAACATAACTTTTTAATTCGTACAAAATATTGTATTGTTCGTAATAACGAATAACAAACTAAAGTTGGAAACTGTTCAACTTTGTTTATTATTGAATGATAATGCTAAGGAACCCTTCACCTGCGTGTGTATGGAGGAGTCCGGGATATCAGTACGACCGCAACCGGAGACCTCCAAGCGCATTCCCCGTCGGGTTTCATCCAGGTGATACATGCACCACCGTCATCATACCGTCAAGTGTTTTAAGACGGTATGCGACCACACATACCGTCGTCCTTGCTGGGGTCACTGGCCGGGCGGTTCGAGCTCCAGCCTGCAACCCCGGAAGCCCCTTTTAGTCGCCTCTTACGACAGGCAGGGGATACCGTAGCCCTATTCTGGTCCCGGAACTTCAGGGACACGTCTATAACTAGAAGATGTACAACATATCTATAAGTACAACATACAGAGATGGTAAAACTTTCTTAACTTAACAGTCCGTCAAAACGAATTTAAACAAATCATTCTACCATCGTTTAACACGGTAATTTCACAACTCTAACCTAAATAATTATATTACAACACGCAGCAAATTTATTTACGCCATCAGTATACAAGATTGAAAAGCAAATAAATTTGTCAAGATAAAGTAGTTTTTTCAAACGCTTTATTCAGAAAAGTGATGTTGAAGTTGTTACTGGAGGTAATAGTAATGGCGTTTTCGGCGCTAGTGACACAATAATACTCGGAAATAGAAAGATTTCATTATGTTATTACTTCTAAACAGTGCAGACTCGGCGTGATTGCCGTAATCTGCGCAGTCCGGATGGAGATAAAACCGAAGCGAGATTAGTATATCAAAGATAGGTGGTGAGGTGGCGAGGTGCAGGTGATCGTCGCGTGTCGCTATCGCCCGCCGCATTCGCTATGTAGGGCGCGAGTGCCCGAGCACCGACACCGAACCGCGTCCGTTCAGTGCACGGTGGTGAAACAACGCACTATAATACTTAAGAAATATAATTTCCAAATTAACAAAATATAAATAATTTAATATCATTATTTTTTTACCTACTTATCTCACCATGTCACAGTGCAATTTACACAGTAAAATATTCTTATATGAAGAAGAATGAGCTGCCTTTTGATTATTGACACTTAGGTATCTAATTAATAACCTCCTTTGACGCTGGGAATGAATTCTTTTCAGATTCTTCTCACTTTCATTACTTCGATTGATTAAAATTAAAAAAATGTAAAATGTTTACTTTATTCAAACCCTCAGTAACCCAAATAATAATTCCAGGGTGCGAAATTAAAAAAATAGATACGTCTAGTATACATTACTTATACGTATATTGATACGTATACAAATATATATAGTAAAATCCGAAACAACTATAAGTTTGTTTACAACGTTTATTATATTTTGAATACCTGTTTGTTAAAATTGTTTTACTTTGTTATTTATAACTTGCTGTTTAGAATTCGATTATTATTAGGAACACTAAATGAACTCTTTCTATTCTCAGCTGTCGAAACGTATTCTTGTAAAATCGAATACAGAGTTTTCGTCAAAACTGCCCTCGCAAATATTTGGAGCATTTTTTGCCATTCTTTATAGTTTTAGATTTGGCCAACTGGAAACTCATACTAGGGTTCTAGAGCTATTCCAAAACTTTAAATATAGCCTTTTTTACTCAAAACTACATATTTTGTGAAAGTTATTACGCAAGTGTTCGTTGTAGTCAGTATAGTATTTCCTATAGCCACGTTCTGTGCCTGTTATGTTAGCTCCATTCATAACGTGCGTAGACCATGGTGTTGCTTACGGTTTCGGCCAGCCGATTATAAATATTCGTGTACGCGTCACGTGACCCGCGCGCCTTGCCGTCGCTCAACGCCGCGGCTCCTCGCTGTGCGAAATAAGTTTCTGAACAATGATACAAGTGTTCTCCCCGCTCTCGGTAATGAAAGGTATTAAGAGTTAGTAAAATTAATTGTGATCACTACCACTACCACACCAATTTATCTGAAATGCAGTCGTTGCCTACCGGTACAAAGATAGTAAGTTATGAGCGATATCAATTGTCATATAAATATTTCAACTAGTCTGCAGAACAGCGTTCACTTGTAATTTCGTGAATTAAGATCCAGGGTAATGTTACGTTTCTACTGGAGTTTGATGTAGTTTGGTAATACCGTAACAGACGTCAGATAACAGAATTTCTCTCGTCGTTTTATACTCGTCTGAGGCACGATTATTTTGCAAGAAATATTTATAATGAATGTAACTATTTTCACTACACCAGTCTCTTTCAGTCTCTTTCATTTTGTGCTGCTACTGTCATATGGTAGTGGGAGAAGGTTTCACAACGAAGTTGGACGACGAACTATCCACTGTTTTGTTTGTGACTTTCACATGAAATTACATTAATGGTTTAGTGAAACAATAGTTAATCGCTTGATAATAAATTATATTTGTAGCATAAAGTCAGTTTACTGGCGCCTCGGGCGTTATAGGCGACCTAATTATATCTCAATACATAAAGCAGTACGTTATCAAACAAATAAAGACAAACGTTTAATGACTTTTCTTTCATACTGAATTGAGTTTTTGTTTGAAACATCACATATTTTGCGTATGGGAAATATTTTGCGGTCATACGAGTGATTTGTGAGGCTTGATACTTATATTTTTAAATGTTCAGTTTACGATTGAATCTGTGACTGCAGGCAACAAAAGCTTTTACCGATAAGTTACTTGACCGAATTCTCCAAAGCCATACATCAATTTAGAGCATTCAGAACACAGATCCATCAATATCTCGCGTCTGCAACTTGTTTATACATCCGGCACCGGACACGTCAGCGGACACATACGTTCAGGTAATTACTGCAGTATTATGTAACTTCAATTCGAATATATGCAGTTACCATGTAAGCTAAAGGTCTGATCATGTTACGTTGGCTATTGTTATTGGAATTGTAGTAATACTCTTAACCACGTCCAGAACGTTACGTTCACCCCTGACTGGGCCCTCTGTAACTGCGTTACGACAACTGTTGGTGAACACTTGCCTTTGCATGCCTGGTTTGCTTGGACAACAATTGGGTATTTCACATCATGTTACAAAAAGTCCGAATACATTCCTGTTCAGTTCCTGACCAACTTTGTAAAGAGCGAATGCGATATGTCAAATTACGTTCATAACAATTCCGTGTACACTTTATAATTCAATATAAATTATCGTTTTGGTCTATTCGCACTTTAAAACACTATGTATTAAAGTGCGATTGTCTTTTCATCAAATATCTAAAACGTTATTCGCCATATTATGACTGCGCGCGCACTATGCAATTAGCAACTAGTTTAATTAAATATACATATCAATTGTTATAAATGTTACATCACATCGTTGTGGAGCGTACTAAGCTTCGGCTGAGAAGAAAAATACTGAAATAATATAAGAAGAAGCAATTTTCCGTATGGGCCGGCGTCCGAGTGAAGTATTCAGCCGGCGTCGTCGCGCCAGCTGGACTGTATTGCGCTAGTCAAGTTCAGGCGGCCTTTTAAATAAAAGTTCATTGTGACATAAAAAGAAGGCCGTGCTTTGAATTGCAAGGTAGCAAAACTTAAACGGGCGATACGGGAATGTCCCGTTCAACGACCGAACTACGGGTTGTTGTTCGTAAGGGCTGATCAATTCCTGAACGTTGTTTTAGCGCGGACCGGAGTTAACATTACGTGACGGTATTCTTGGTTTTAATATTTGTGGGAATTAGGATAATACGACTTCATAAACAATTTACTGACTAAAATGAAAAATGAATTAAAAGCAAATTTAATATTCATTAAAGTAAAACAAGAATTTTTCAATTTCCATAGATTGTATTTTATTTTTCGTAAGTTACTTAATTGTAAATGTGTTTTTATATACTATGATGCTTATAAACCAAATGTATAAGGAAAAAGGAGGGTTACTTTGCTAAGCTGCGTTTAAAACCCACGAGTTAACATATTATGTGTTACATTGTCAAACAATTATGTTATTGCTGTTTAAATTTAATATATTTGTAACATTTCTTATACACTAGTTGTGCCTCCCACTTTCATCTGCAATAAAAAATATGAAACATCTCAAATTCTTCAACAATTGTAAAGAAAAGGGGTCGCGCGCGGTAGATTCGCAAATACCTAAAATGATAAAAATCATAGTAACCGTTTTTTTATTGGAAGTATGAATTTAGTAAATAACGGTCATTTTAATACTATAGAAAAACAGTTCAATTTTATTTATTTGTATACATAAATATTAACTTTCGCACATCTCTACTATGAACTTTAACTATGCCAAATTTCTCGCGTTCCCCCGTGCGCAAACTAGGTATTCTTAAAAAGGTACCTAAAGTTTTCGTTTCACGTATTAATATATAGATTGCAGCAATTATTTTATTTATAGGCCTTTTTTAGCATTATATTGTATAGACATGTACAATCGTCACTATGTCTCCTGGAAATAATAATATTAATAACAACAGTAAAATATAAAATCATTTTAGGCAAAGTAGAAATATGCAAACATATTAAATAAAATATATGTATTTAAATGTAATAATAATATATATTCTTATATATGTATTATATATTAGTAATCAATTATATGGAATAATATTGCTTAATCTCGAATGGTTAAGAAGGCGTTTGTTCTGTTACACTGAGGCGTGGGTACGCAGGTGAGTAATGTGTAGCGAACGCGCTCGTAGCACTCCACTGCGACACCACCACGCCCGCTATGAAAGTTGTTCGGAAGCGTCACGGACATATCTAGTTATTATCAGATAGTAGTAGTTGTTTTCAGTCTGAAGACGTCCCGTGTGCCAGTTTCGTTTTAGATGTGGTCGCCTCCTTTTCGCATTGCGTATTGCGTACCTACCCGTACGTACCCGCGTATCTGCGTGTCTGCGTGTTGTCTCACCTGCGAGTCGCCAGGTCGCCCTAATTGCTTTCATTACGGAATTGCGATAAAAGAATTCACGTATGGTTCCTATATGACGAACGGGTAAAAAAATCAAGTTTTATGCCACTGTTTCAATTTTTGGAACGGCGTCTTATAACTTGGATAGTTAAATTTCTACGGATTAGTTAGTGTCCTGTTTAAGGACACTTTTTCTTTCATGCGTGTTTGGTATAGTTTTTGGTTTCATTTACGTGCATACTAATAATATAATGTTTTACTTGCATTTACGGTGAAGCTGTTTTAAGATAACCGTATCGTTACAATATTTAAACTATCAAATTAAATTATTCGTTTTGGAACCCCTTTAGATACTGAAGTAAAGATGGCCATAATGTTGCAATGACTATTCTATCGGTTTTATTCTATCTATTCTATTCGGTTAAAACGAAGTGATGTCGAGGGCCGGATGATAGAGTCGAGTGGTGGTTACAACATACTGTCGGTACTCTTTTTCATTGAGTAACTTTGTTACCAAAGATACATAAAAAATCCTGGCGTAACTAAGTCGAACAGCTAATATTATGTAAGATCGTATTAACATCATGCTTACACCTCATATTGTGGATAATGGTTAATTGTTAACAACAGTTACACTAGGAGCATATTGGATTCGTAAATTGTTAGGTCGAAGATGGTGTAGATTGCCAACGTCCATTAAAACTTCTATTGCTGCACCAAAGGATCGAAGATGTTTTGCAAATTGTTCACATCGTAGCTGACTTGGTTTAAAGTTCTTTTAAACTCCACGCGATACTGGGACACTTTGGAAAGTCATGAGGAGGGCCAGACGTCGATAGATTAGATTATTTTATCATTATCACTGTATCACTGTATTATGATAATGCAGTTACCACCTACCTTATCATATATATAAATAGATACGTACGTTGTCTTTAGTCCACGACTAATTGAACTGAGTCTACCGTTACTCCAAATCTCGGAATATTTTCAATTTGAGTGTTGATAACGGAGCGCGATCGTCATTGGGAAGGTAAAGGCTGTGTTGGGTGACATTGGAAGTGTTGGTTCGGTGTACATACAATAAGAGTACTTCATTCCAAATGGGGTAAAAAAATAATGAGAAAATTAAACTAATCAAAATCGACACTTCATATTGTTTAGGTATACAATTCCACGTTTTCATAACACAAAACGTAGTAGACAGGCAGTCGGTAGCCACCCGATCGGATCAGAAGCATCGACATTTCATTTCCAGCTTCATTTCACTGTTAAATCTGAGTGGTACGTAAATCCGAGTATTTAAAATTGAATTTACAAATAATATACAGTATTTAACGAGAATAAGGCGTAACATAACCTAAGCATAACGGTGTGCTACGTTTCCCGTCGACATACATATGTATGTATTAAGAATAAGTAGGTACATAGGTTTCAGCAAGCGTGCGGCTTGGCAACGGCCGCGTGGCGTCGTGTGGCGTCGCGCGGCGTCGCGGCTCGCGAGCGTGGTGCAGCGCAGTCCTCGCGCGGCGGCCATGCAGCGCCACCCGCAACCTTAATTAACATGATCGATACAACGGTAGCAATGTACATGTGTAGCGCATGCGGCTTCTAAGAACCTTTACTATGCACCTTCCTTTTCCGAGCGCTTTTATACTGACACTGTCACAGTTTTGTCTCCTACTCAATAAGTTTACTGTAAAATACAGGCAGAAAATGGTTTCTTTTTTCAAACATTGTGCTTGGCTGTAGATGCTTGAGACCGAATTTTTAACCGACTTCCTTCTCCGAAGGAAGAGGTTATCTATTCGTCGCGTATATTTTTTTTATAATAGGTAATTGTTTCATCCGTCTCCCGTCCAGTATCTGAGCAAAACGGTAAATAAAGTTTAAATTTCTACTTGTAAAAACACCAAATATAACTGATATTCGTTGAAGTAACATTCATTTCCCCAAACGTGCCAAAATAATTATAACGTCCATAATCAATGAAAATAGATTTACCTCAGTCGCCTTATGATAGTTTTAAATTACAAATTAGTGAATAAATTATTCTTCAATTTGTCAGAACTATCTACGTCAACTTTACATTCTTTTATTACAAAAATAATTTTATGTGTTTTTACGGTCTCGTAGCCAAATGGCAAAAATCAGAACCCTTATACATTCATCATGTCTGTCTGCTCGTCTGTCCGTACGTCACAGCTATTTTATTCGAAAACTATTAGGATTACAGAGCTGAAACTTGGTAGGTAAGTACATTCTGTAAACCGCTTTCCGAATTATGTACAAAAATAAATTATTTTTTTTGGCTTTAACGTCATTGTAATAATTTAGTCGCTGTTCAAATTAATCTTTATATTTGTTAGTTTATTTGTACAGAATAATCTGGTGGAGCTGAAATTTATATTGCTTCATATATTTTCGTTTTGGACAACTTATTTTAATAAATCATAGCCTAAAAGTCTCCCGAACAATGGTCTAACGTATTAAAAATATATGTATTCAAAATAGACCAGTACTGTCAGAGATTAGCGAGTTCAATCTGCCGCTTTATAATATTAGTATAGAGTATAAATTATACTTCTCTTGATATAAGGATCTGAATTATTATTATACTTAACGGTTTTTTGAACGCACAGTTTTATACAATTGATTACACGAACTTAACTTAGCGCATAGTTGTTTAGCGCGTTTTGTATTTGAAGTTCAAAGCCGGCTAAAACGGCTTTGATGCTGCGCAGTTACAGTTTATTTTCAATGAAACATGTTATATAAAACAACGGAGGCGGGAGACTCATTCATGTTTTAGTTTTAAAGGCAGTGTACCCTGACATGTTCTAGTTCAAGGTGTACGGTATGTCAGACATAGTAAAATTACGATTTACCTCAAGATAGACTCCTGGGGGCATTTGAGGTCAGTTACCAACGTGCATAATGAGATCGTAGAAGCAGCACGCATAATATCATTACAACATACAATTCGCTTACAAATCGGCACTGTAATAAAAATGTATAAACGGCTTAGTGGGTACGTCCCCGCAGCGCGCGCGGCGCGGCCCGCGGTCTCGCCGCTCGACGAATAGGCTTTGTACAATCGATTATTTCTGTTTCTTTATTATCTGGCTGGCTATTTTTTAATAAAAAAGATTTAAGGCTAAGAAGTTAGCAATTTTGCTCATTTCGGCAGGCTGTGTAAGTATTAATTTCGTTTTGCCCTTACAAAATAACTAGTTAAATATATTATTGTATAAACAAATACTATTCGGTTTCAGTTCAGCTTTACTAGAGGCCGTTCTACTACTTACGCTGGTGTACAACTACTCCGACATATTTTTGACTGTTGGGAAAAAGGACATGGTGATGTAGGTATTTTTTGTGATTTGTCTAAAGCTTTTGACTGTATAGATCATAAAACATTGTTAAAATTGCAATACTATGGCATCCAGGGAAAATCTCTAAAATTGTTAAAATAATACTTAAAAAATAGGATGCAACGAGTGCAATTAAATGGAATTAAATCCACAGGCTCTAATATTAAAATAGGGGTACCACAAGGCTCTATCTTAGGTTGGTTATTAATTTTAGTTTATATAAATGATTTGCCTTATGTGGTAAAGGATCTATCTGAGGTAGTCTTGTTTGCTGATGACACTTCCTTAAGTGTAAAACGTCAAACTCAAGACACAGATGACATACATGACACTCTTGACTTGATTCAGAAGTGGTTTAGCTCCAATAATTTGGTTCTGAATCCTAACCAAACATTAAATTTACATTACCTAATGTAAGGAGTGTAACATAAATTTAACCTAAATGGTGAGCCTTTACAATTTGTCTACGAAACTGTTGTCTTGGGGATAACCATTGACTCTAAACTCCAATGGGGTCCTCATGTCTATGCTTTATCCACTTAGCTCCGCAGCTTACGCTGTGAGAAAAATTAGACAATTAACAGACGTCCCCACGGCTCCTCTACTTCAGCTACTTTCACAGCACTATGTCTTATGGCATTTTGCTGTGGGGTTGCGCTGCTGGTGTAGACTCCATTTTCGTT